>WOXC01004942.1:0-54474 GCA_011680675.1 Gymnobelideus leadbeateri
TTATCTCCCAATTATATGCAAAAGAGTATTAATAATAGTATTTATATATATTTGAAACATTTAATTTTAAGACCTTGAATTTCAGATCCATTTCCTTTCTCCCTTGTCACCCATTCCTTCTTGGGAGTTAAGTAATTCAGTATATGTTGTACATGTCTAGCTATGCAAAACATTACCACAGTAGATATATTGTACAAGACTGCTTATAATTCCCTCCCACCCATCCCACCCCCCACCTGGTCCATTCCCTACTTGATCCTGTCCCTCTTCTATAGTGGGTACTTCCAACCTCCCCTCCCCCCAAGAATGCCCTCCCATCCATCATCCCTCCTCTCATCCCCCTTCCCCCTATTCTGCTGCAGGTTGAGATATCCCATTTAGGATGTATGTCATTCTCTCCCTGGACCAAATTCAATGAGAATGTGGTTTTGCCTTTTTGCCTTCCTATTCTTTCCCTCCCCTGCAGCTACTTCCCCTTGCCTCTTCTACATGAGATAGTTTACTCTACCCTGTCTCTCCCAGTCTCCTCTTGCCACTTTCCTCTCTCACCTCATAATTTCACCCTTATTTATCATCTCTTCCCAACAAATTCAACCTATGCCCTCTATCCATGTATAACTGTAAACATATATATATATATATATGTATATATATATATATATATATATATATATATATATATACACATTCACATATGTATTCATATGACCATACACCCTTCTTCCATTATTTTCATACTGAGAAAGGTTTCATCAGTCACAGATATTGTTTTTCCATGTAGGAATGTAAATGGGTTAACTTTAATAAGTTCCTTTTGATTTCTTTTCCCTGATTACCTTCACAGGCATCTCTTGCTTCTTGTGTCTGGATGTCAAATTTTCTATTCAATTCTGGTTTTTTCCTCAAGAATGCTTGAAAGTCCTCTATTCCACTGAATGACCATATTTTCCCATGAAACAAAATACTCAGTTTTTCTTGGTAGGTGACCCTTGGGTTCAGTCCCAGCTCTTTTGCCCTCTGGAATATCATATTCCATGCCCTTCGATCCCTCAGTGTAGAAGCTGACAGGTCCTGTGCTATTCTGATTGTGTTTCCACAATATTGAAATTGTTTCTTCTTGGCAGCTTGTAGTATTTTCTCCTTGATCTGGGGATTCTGGAACCTGGATATAATAATCCTGGGAGTTTTCTTTTGGAGTCTTTTTCAGGAGGTGATCGGTGGATTCTTTCTTTTTTTTTTTTGCTTTTTGGAGGGCAACTGGGGCTAAGTAACTTGCCCAAGGTTACGCGGCTAGGTTTTTACCTTTGTGTGTGTTAAGTGTCTGAGGACAGATCCGAACTCAGGTCCTTCTGACTCCAGGGCTGGCACTCTACTCACTGTGCCACCTAGCTGCCGCAGTGGATTCTATCAACCTCTATTTTGCCCTCTGGATCTAAAACATCAGGGCAGTTTTCCTTGAGAATTTCTTGAAGGGTGATTTCTAGGTTCTTTCCTTGATCATGGCTTTCAGGTAGTCCAATAATTTTTAAATTGTCTCTCCTGGATCTATTTTCCAGGTCAGTGGTTTTTCCCATGAGATATTTCACATTGCCTTCTAATCTTTCGTTTGTTTGGATCTGCTTAACAGCATCTTGATTTCTCATAAAGTCATTAGCTTCCATTTGCTCCAGCCTAACTCTGAAGGAATGAATCTCCTCAGTGAACTTTTGAGATTCTTTTTCCATCTGGCATATTTGACTTTTTAAGGCATTCTTCTCCTCATTGCCCTTTTGGGCCTCCTTTGCCATTTGAGTTAGTCTATTTTTTAAGGTGTTTTCCTCAGTCAGGCTGTTGACCCTCATTTCATACTTTTCCTGCATCCTTCTCATTTCTCTTTCCAATTTTTCCTCCACTTCTCTTATTTGATTTTTAAAGTCCTTCTTAAGGTCCTCTATGGCCTGCAACCCGCTCATGTTTTCCCCTGGGGCTTTTGGAGCAGGACTTCTGACCTCACAGTCCTTTTCCCGCTCTATGCCCCCAAAATAGGAGTCTAGGGTTGCATTTTTCTGTTTCCTTTGCCTTGGCATGTTGCCACTTAATTGCTTGACTTTTGGGCTTGTTGCCACACTATGGCTTTAAGGCCAGATAGAGGAATTTTCGTCCCGAACGTGTGGGGGGCAACTTCCATTTCTGGCAAGCTGTAAACCCACCCACTTCCAGATCACAATCCAGATCCAGGGAGGTTAAAGCAAGAGCGATTACCCCCCAAGACTGATCACTGGATCTCCCTACAAATTTGCAGGCTGGGAGTGGGAGCTGCCTCTGAAAACTACAAAATGGCGTTTGTCCTCAGCGGCTTCTAGCCCCCAGGGGAGGGAGCCGACGCATTCCCTAATACCAGTCCCAAAGTCCATAGGACACTAACCTCTTACTTTGACCCAGGCAAGTCTATGTTGATAATTCTGGAGTCTCCACAGTTCCTGGTGTTCTGGGGTTCCTCCAGCTGGCTGCTGGCCCTGCCGCCCTGGGGCTAAAACCTCGGCTCATGTGGACCTGGGCTCGGCTTGGCTTGGCTCCTGCGCTCTGCGCTCTGCACGCTGCCAGGTCCCAGACTACTGTGCTGGTCCTTCCTGCAGGGCTGCTGGGCTGTCCTCAGTGGGAGTTTAGCTTCTCTGTGTCGTTCTGTGGGTGCTGGGGCTCCAGAAGTTGTTCAGAGTCCCCTTTTACATCGTTTGGGGGGAGTGTGGGGGCAGAGTCCGCAGTGGATTCTTTTAAGCTCATTTTGCCCTTCTGGGTCTAAAACATCAGGGCAATTTTCCTTGAGATTCTTGAAAGGTGATTTCTAGGTTCTTTCTTTGATCATGGCTTTCAGGTAGTCCAATAATTTTTAAATTGTCTCTCCTGGATCTATTCTCCAGGTCAGTGGTTTTTCCCATGAGATATTTCACATTGCCTTCTACTCTTTCGTTTGTTTGGATCTGCTTAACAGCATCTTGATTTCTCATAAAGTCACTAGCTTCCATTTGCTCCAGTCTAACTCTGAAGGAATGAATCTCCTCAGTGAACTTTTGAGATTCTTTTCCATCTGGCAAATTCGACTTTTTAAGGCATTCTTCTCCTCATTGCCTTTTTGGGCCTCCTTTGCCATTTGAGTTAGTCTATTTTTTAAAGTGTTATTTTCCTCAGTCAGGCTGTTGACCCGCATTTCATTCTTTTCCTGCATCCTTCTCATTTCTCTTCCCAATTTTCCTCCACTTCTCTTATTTGATTTTAAAGTCCTTCTTAAGGTCCTCTATGGACTGTAACCTGCTCATATTTTCCTTTGGGGCTTTTGGAGCAGGATTTCTGACCTCACAGTCCTCTGACTGTTCCATGATTCAATCCTCCTTGCCCCCAAAATAGGAGTCTAATGTTGAATTTTTCTGTTTATTTTGTTTCCTTTGCCTTGGCATGCTGCCACTTAATTACTTGACTTTTGGGCTTGTTGCCACAGTAGGACTCTGCCACCAGACAGGGGATCTTCTGTCCTGAACGTGTGGGGTCTTCACAACTTCTATTTCTGGCAAGCTGGATACCCACCCTATGACCTCCACCCCAGACCACAATCCAAATGCAGGGAGGTTAAAGCAAGAATGATTACCCCTCAAGACTGATCGCTGGATCTCCCTACAGTTCGCAGGCCAGGAGCTAGAGCTTCCACTGAAAACTACAAAGTGGAGTGTCAGTCTCAGCAGCTCCTAGCCCCTAGGAGAGGAAGCCAATGAATTCCCCAAATACTCGTCCCAAAGACCATAGGGCACTAACCTTTCACTTTGTCCTAGGCATCTTTGTGTTGATAATTCTGGAATCACCACAGCTGCTGGTGTTCTGGGGTCCCTCCAGCCAGGTGCTGGCCTGGCAGCCCTGGGGCTAAAACTGAGGCTCACTTGGACCTGGGCTCGTCTCTCTGAGAGCTGCGCTGCCGGCTCCCAGAGCACTGCGCTGGTCCTTCCTGCAGGGCTTCTGGACTGTCCTCAGTGGAAGGTTAGCTTATCTGTGTCGTTCTGTGGGTGCTGGGGCTCCAGAAGTTGTTCAGAGTCCCCTTTTATATAGTTTGGAGGTGATCTGGGGGGAGAGAGCCTTGGATGTGCTGTTTCTACTCTGCCATCTTGGCTCTGCCCCCCTCAACTCTTGTCTTTTCATCAGAAATGTTTGAAGGTCTATTTCATTAAATATCTATTTTCCACTAAAGAATTATATTGTTTTTCAGTTCTTTTGCCTTCCAGAATATCATATTCCAAATCCTTCACTCCTTTAAAATGATAGTTGCTAAGTCTTGTGTTATCCTGATTGTGACTGCACTGTATTTGAATGGCTTCTTTCTGGCTTCCTGAGGTATTTTCTCTTTGACTTGAGAGTTTGGGATTTGGCTACAATATTCTTAGGAATTTTTATTTTGGTATCTCTTTCAGATGGTGATTAGTGAAATCTTTCGACTTCTATTTTACTCTCTGGCTCTGGGATATCTGGGCAGTTTTTCTTGACAATTTCTTGAAATATGGTGTCTAGGCTCTTTCTTTTTTCATGGTTTTCAGGTAATCCTATAATTCTTAATGCTTTTCTTGTTGATATATTTTCTAGGTCAATTGTTTTCCCAAAAGATATTTTATGTTTTCTTCTATTTTAAAAATTCTTCTGTTTTATTTTTTGATGTCTCATGGAATTTTTAGATTCCATTTGCCCAATTCTAATTTTTAAGGAATTATTTTCTTCAGTGAGCTTCCTTCCCCCCCCCCACTCCAATTTGACCAATTCTGCTTTTAGTTCATTTCATCAGTGAATTTTTGTACATCTTTTTCCATTTGATCAATTCTGTTTTTAAGGGGTTATTTTCTTCAGTATTTTTTGTGCCTCTTTTACCAAGGTATTGTCTTTTTATAAATTTCTTCCTTTAATTTCATTTCTTTGCCTATTATTTTCCTCTATGTTGCGTACATTTGAAAATCCTTTTTAACCTTTTCCAAGAATTCTTGTTATGCCTGTGTCCAATTCATATTTTTTTACATTTGTGGCTTTGCTTGTAGATATTTTGATTTCATTGTCTTCTCCTGAGTTTGTGTCTTGGTCTTCCCTTCTTAACTTTTTATGATCAGGTTTTTGTTGTGTGCTCATTTTTCAACCATATTTCTTGATTTGAAACTTTATCTCAATGTTGGACTCTGTTCCATGGTTAATGGAGGGGGCACTGTCTCAAATGTCAGGTTTTTTTTTTTTGTACTACCATTTCAGAGCTAGTTCTAAGGGACTTTTTTCAGATATTCTAAGGTGGTGTGATGTGAGGAGAGGTGTGGTCACTACTCTTTTGGGCTGCATTCTGGTCCTTACCCAAGAAGAGTTGGGATTGCAATCAATACTGCTCCTCAGGTTCCCTCATCCCTTGGAATTGGAAGTAATACTATGCCTCATGTTTCCACTCATCCCTGACCAAAAGTGCTCCTCTCTGCCCTTGAACTATAACTAAGAAGTGGGTTTAGGCAATGGAATTGTAAACAGTTGCCCCTCAGGGTTCTTACTCCCTCCTGACCAAAAGTGGTCCTCCCTGCTCTTGAACTATGACCCAGAAGTAGGTGTAAGTAATGGAGTTACCAAATAGTGTCTGGTCCTGTGTTCATTGCTGGCATAGGGGTCACCTGTAGTCTTTCTCTAACCAATTTCCAGTTCCCCTTACTGTCTCTGGCTTGGGAGACCCAAAAGCTGCTGCCACTTCTATCACCCCATGTAGTCCCTTCACTGATGCTTCATCCACTTTGGTTCCAATCCAGCCTCCACCCCTGTTTCACAGATCGCTCTCTCCAAGCTCCTAAATTGTCATGGGCTGGAAGAATGTCTCACTCTGACTTTTTGTTGGCTCTGCCACTCCACAATTTGATCTAAGGTGTTATTTTAAGGTTGTCTGAAGGAAAATGTTGGAGGGCCCAACTGAGTGCTTTCTCTATTCCACCATTTCTTTTTATTTTTTTTTATAACATCTTAATTACTCAGTAGTACTTAGAGAAATAAAAAAACATTATAATGGAACCCAAAGGTTCCTAGAAAAAATGCAGGGCAGTTCTCTAGGGTGATGACCAGGTTTCCTCTATTTTCTCAAATACCATGTAGTGCATTATTGATGCTTGATAAATAATTAATGAAACATTCTGATAATTACTAGCGTCTGTGACTAGAGGGATTTTTCAGAGAAGATGGGAATAAGGTTTTATGAACTTTGACAAGTGAAATGGTACAATTATGTATATAGATTTCTCTCAACTCTAGGTTGATGGCAATACAATCAGACATGGCCTACTTCCATGTGTCCAGCCTTAGTTCTCTTTAGAGACAAGTTGTGGTTTAACTAGTCTGTTGAATATACCATTTACTACATTTGAGAATTGGTACTGTAAGAATTCATCAACAAAACAGAGAATGTCTGTTTTTAACATAACCATTGCAGTCCCAAGAACATGTCCTCCATAAAATTTATCTATCATGTATACTTTACTTAAGAGAAAAATATATTAATGATTTTATGTATTCATAATACATTTAAGTAACTACAATTACCATGTTAAACAGTCAGACAGTACTGGCCTTTAAATCCAGATGGCACAAACTTTTGCTAAAAACTAAACTCTTTTTACAAAATTAATTGTATGTTTGGCTCATTAATTGGAGAATGACTGATCAAACTGAACTATATGAGAATAGAGGGTATCCCAAAATTCTTAGTACAACTTATGCTTAAAACTTAGAAACTTAAAATACAATAAGACTTTTGGTACTTTTTTGTATAACAGACTTATTTGTAGAATACAATATTATTGTATTGTAAGAATTTATAGATAGGATGAATTCAGAAGAACATGCAGAGATATATGAACTGATGCAGAGTGAAGTAATCAGAACATAGAAAACGACTAAAATAATATAAATGAAAAGAACACTAAAACAAATCTAAATACCATTTAATTACCTATATCAATTCTGGTCCTAGAGAAAAAATGAGAAAATGCCCCTCCCCTCCTCTGCTTGTTGAGGTGACTACAGGCACCTATGTCTTGCCACTGGACTCAGATTACTCTGGAGGAGAGAGTGAGGTTGATGACTCTACAGCCCTGCCTCACTTAAATCCAGTCTACTTGCAAGTTAAGACACCACCCTCCTTATGTCATAGGTCCTCTTCAAGAACAAAGGATGAACAAGAACTACAGGCACAGAATAGTATATCTGTTCTGGCCACTGTTTTTATTCATTTTGCTCAACAGTTTTTCTTATTGCACTTTAGTGAGAAGGGAATATGATATATAAAAATAGACATGTAGGAGAAAAAGGAAAATGGATGGAATTCTTTCTAAATATTCTTACTCTGTGCTTCCATCTTAAAGATATCTTCAGTGTGACTAAAGTCAGGTGAAGGGAAAAGGTGTCCAGAGAATCAAACATATAAAATAGTTCAATATGTCCATTATTATTCAATTTTTTTTGTCATTTCTGAATCTTTATGACCTCATTTCAGGTTTTCTTGGCAAAGATACTGAAATGATTTGCCACTTCCTTCTCAAGCTCTTTTTACAGATGAGGAAACTGAGGCAAACAGAGTTAAATGTCTTTCCTAAGGTCACATGGATAGTAAGTGTCTGAGTCCAGATTTTATTTCACACCATCTAGGTGACCAGTATATTCATAAGTGTAATATTATTTCCAGTCAAGGTCAGATGGGTTCCGACAATGGAAACAAGCAAGAACATTCCTTCTTCCAATTTTGTCTGCTTAATACAAGCTTACTGATTGGTTGATACTGCTCCTCTACATCTTAGCACAAATGGGTGACCTGAGAAGGTATCATGGCAGTGGAATGCCCAGGTTTGATTCAAGGCAAAGTAACTAAGTGCCAGATAAAAGAGCATTTGTGAGGCCAATTTAAGAACATAATGTTAGTATGCTGCCAAGAACCATTCATTTAATATTTAGCTCAATGATAGCTTTTTAGAAAACATTTAATGAAATTTCAATTTAAAACACATGAAACAAAGAACCAAATGTCATGAAAAAGAGACTTGCTCACATGTTTTGGTTGCTTCTGTTTTTCTAGGTATTAATAATGATGAACAGCATATATAAAGAGGTATTATAATTTAACATGAATGAATAAAATGTTCTTAATATATCCTAGCACCAATAAATTAGCACTAAGTGCTTTTTTCACTCTTCCAGTCATCCACTCAGTCATACTAAATAAGAGCATAGTCTCTGGTCAGGATAACAAAAAAGCTAGAAAGATGACTGATGAGTCAAATAAAGCATAACGGGAGATTATCCAGATATAGCAGGTCATATGAGGCATTCCCCAAACAGCATAGCAAGGCTTCCAGAGTGGAAATTCCAAGGCTAAGAGGGTTAAGTCCTTCAGGGCATACCTACTTCATTAAGCAAGATGGCTAGTAAGAGGATGACTATGGAGCATAGAAGTACTTAATGAGGGCTGTAAGTGATTAGAAAAGGCTTTATGGAGAAGGTGGCATTTGTCTTGAGTTTTACAGGATGGGTAAAATATAATAGGTTGAAGGAATGTATAGAAAATAGGCAAAGACTTGGACTTGAAGTATTATGCAGTATACATGGAAATTGGAAAGTAGTTATAGTATCTATATAGGAATAGAATATTTAGATTTGGAAAGCATCATTATAGTCTGACAGGAGCAAATGAATACCAAGGGCAAGGGCATGAATCAAGGCTGGTGCTAGGTTGTGGAGGGCTTTAAATATCATGTTCAGAAGTTTGAAACTCAGTAGGTGAAGAGGAGTCACTAAAATTTTTGAGTGGAGGAGTGGAATGATTAGATATATTATTTTTCTTCCTTTCTTCCTTCTTCCTTCCTTCTTCCTTCCTTCCTTCCTTCCTTCCTTCTTTCCTTCCTTCCTTTTTTCTTTCCTTCCTTCCTGTCTTTCTTTCTTTCTCTCCTTTCACAAGGGAAGATGAATTATGATGGGGAAAAAGGAAGCTATGAAAGCAGAAGCTGGAAGTCTAATTGAATTATCATGAATTATCCATAGAGACAATGGGGGCAGAGAAATTTGAATTGATTAGGGATCCTCTTTGATGGTCATTCATGGAATTTATGATTTGGGGGAGCCAATATTGCACAATACAGTTGTAACTAGGCTTCCAAACGACTGAGTTTCAAAGAAAAATCCAACTTGCTTCCTTTGATAGAGGACCTGAAATTATCCAGAAGCTTGCATTACCAAAATAAAGAGTAGGACATTTAGTTAAGAATTAGAACTGCCCAGACCATGGAGCACTAGAGGTCTGTACTAGTTAACTTCTAGGAAGAAAATAATGTGTTAGGTCTAGACTATAAGGTCATAATTGGATGTCCAAGAAAAGAAATCCTTTCTGGGCAATGTAAAGTCAATTATTCATATGACTGTATATACATCTATAGTTATTAGGTAGTATCTAGAAAGCCAAAAAAAGAAGAAAGCCAGAAAAAAAGATTTAGAAGGCTGACATATGTAATGCATGAATGAAAAATTATTTATTTAATTCTTATAGTGTAAGTACTGTGTGATGTACTAGGAATATAGATATGCATGTGTATGTATATGGAAGAGAGACATTTCCTCAAGGAGCTCGTATTCTAATTGGGGGAGACAATATATATTCATAGATTGAGTAACATGGCAGCTGTCCAGTAATCTGCTGGAAACATTAGTTTAAAGACATAACAGAGAAGATATTATCAAGAATCAGGGTAATGTCAAATGCTGCAAAGAATTCAAGGAAGATGAGGAGTAAGAAAATAATATTTGATTCCATAAAGGGATAATATATGTAAAGCATTTTACAAAATTTAAAGCACTATATAAATGTTAGGCATTATTACTAATTAATAGGTCTTTGGAAATCTTTGACAGATTAATTTTAATTGTGATGGTGAAAAGAAAGAGGGATTATAGGCTATTCTTTCTAGGAATGTGAAAGTGAAAGAAATGGAGATAATGTGGAAGTAGAAGAATTAAATGATTTTTTTTCTTTTAGGATGAAAAAATCTTAGTATGCCAAGAGGGAGGAGTTAGAGCAAGTAGAGTGAACATAAATATAATACAATAAGTTTAACATTCATAATCAACCTTACCATTTCTTATTCCACCTCATCTCTTGTTTTAGATTTTAAAACAGTCCTTTTTTATTACCCCTTATTTTCATTTCCAGAAGGTTGTTTCCCACTACTATAGAATAAATATTCTTTTTCTATGTCTGAAACTAGGGCAATGAGGTGGTGTAGTGGATACAGCAGTGGGGCTTGGAATCAGGAAGGTCTGAGTTCAAATTCAGCCTCAGACACTTACTAGCTATGTGACCTTGGGCAAGTCACTTCACCCTGTTTGCCTCAGTTTCCTCATATGTAAAATGAGCTGGAGAAGGAAATGGCAAAGCACTCCAGTATCTTTGCCAAGAAAACCCAAAGTGGTGTCACAAAGAGCCAGATACAACTGAAATGACTGAAAAACAAAAATCAGCTGAGTCTACCCATACTTAGTCCTGAGCTTACTTTAAATCACTTAGTCATGTGATCATTTCTAAGTCTAGATTAACACAAACCAATATCTTCATAGCTGTATCACTGACAGGAAAGGAAAAATAGTCTGGAATTGTGGTGACAAGTAAAGAACAATGTAGAGTAGGAATGTGGTTAACTCATTTGTACTGAAATTTTTAGTTTGATTAAAGGACTATAAGTAAACCCAGCCTCTCAACTTCTCTTTCTCTTTTTTTTCAGGGAAATGGCTCATATATTTATTGAAGAATAAGAAGTTCACTAGATTTTCTTTAAGAAAGAACTATAGTGGCAAAGATCAAGATTTGTCTGTTTGGAGGTTTTGGTAAAATGTTAGAAAGCATTACTAGTCATCTCAATATGAATGGCCATCAAAGTACCAGGAAAGGGGAGAGTTTCTGTTAAGCAAGCACAGAATAAAAACATGAGAGGGATAAATGAACAAAACAGGGAAAGTGGTGACAGCTGAGTCTCATACTTAGTGCCACATGGTCAAGGTTGTTACTTTTATTAATCAGCTTTGGCCATGTATTAGATGATGGAAAGAGTCAAGTCAAATCAAACCAATGAGAATTTATTAAATGCCTACCATGTCCTCAATGCTGAAGATACAAAAAGAAAGGCAACCCCCCCCCCCCCAAAACCCTGGTCCTCCATTCATGGAGCTTATAGTCTAATAAGGGAAACAACATGTAAACTGTGTAAAAACAAGATATAAACAAGATAAATTGGAGATAATCTTAGAGTGAAGGTGCTAGCACTAAGAAAGATCAGGAAAGGCTTCTTTCAGAAGGTGGGTGCTTAGCTAAAATTTGAGGGTAGCTAAGGGTGCTAGGGGACTGAGAAGAGGAGGGGGAGAATTCCAGGTGTGTGGGACAATCAGTGAAAATGAATGGAGTCAGGTATCTGGTGTGAAGAAAAGCAAGGTCAATGTCATTAGCTTGTAGAGTATGTGCAAAGTAATAAGGTATAAGATTAGAAAGTCAGAGAGGGCTAAGTTATAAAGGGATTTCCAAGCTGAAGGGAGGATTGGCTATTTGATCCTAAAAGTAATAGGGAACCATTGGTGTTTATTGAATAGGGGTGTGACATGGTCATACCTAATCATGATTTAGGAAGATCAGTTTGATAGCTGAGTACAGGATGGATAAGAATGAGGAGGGACTTGAGGCAAGGACTTGACCTGTGTTTTCATTGGCATATCTCTCAGGTGAAGAAACTCCATCATTATTATCAGGTTGGTACCTTCTCTGTTATTTAGAGAGCTGTCTAGAGCATTGAGAGATTAAGTGATTTGGATATGTTACAAAGCCAGTGTGTATCAGAGACCTGATTTGAAGCAAGGTCTCCTTGTCTCCAAAGCCAACTATCTATCCATTATGCAATACTGCCTCTCATAGAAAGGAAACATCAGGTAAATTATCATTTTGATATTCAATGTAATCCTTATAATTTGATTCAATGAATTTTTAAAAAATATATACTATATATTAGGCACTCTGTGAGGCACTTGTGATAGGGATAGATATAATATGGTTCCCATTCTCATAAACTCATATTCTCTTTTAAAAATAATCCTCTATGGGGCAGCTAGGTAGTGCAGTGAGTAAGAACACTGGCCCCGGCGTCGGGATGACCCGGGATGGGTCCCAGCCTCAGAAAATGAGCACCTACACATAAATAATGACTGGCCGTGTAATCTTGAGCAAGTTACTTAACCCCAATTGCTTTAAAAAAATAAAAATAATCCTCTATTTTTCCCAATTGCCTATAATTTTTTTAACATTCTTCTTCTTCTCCTTCTTCTCCTCCTCCTCCTCCTCCTCTTCTTCTTCTTCTTCTTCTTCTTCTTCTTCTTCTTCTTCTTCTTCTTCTTCTTCTTCTTCTTCTTCTTCTTCTCCTCCTCCTCCTCCTCCTCCTCCTCCTCCTCCTCCTCCTCCCCCTCCTCCTCTTCCTCCTCATCCTTCTTCTTTTTAGGTCTTTTTGGAAAGGGGAAGGCAGGACAATTGGGGTTGCCCAAGGTCATGCAGCTAGTAAGTGTTAAGTGTCTGAGGCCAAATTTGAACTCAGGTCCTCCTGATTCAAGGGCCAGTGTTATATTTACTGTACCACCTAGCTGCCCCAACATTCTTAAAAGATACTTTGAGTTCCAAACTTTTTCCTCCCCTCTCTGAGATGGTAAGCAATTTGATATAGGTCATATATGCTCAATCAAGCAAAACATATTTCAATATTGGTCATATTGTAAAAGAAAACATAGATAAAAGTTCAATAAAAACATGAAAAAATAAAGTGAAAAATAATATGCTTCAATCTACATTCAAACTCCATTAGTTCTTTCTCTGGAGGTGGGCAGCATTTTTCATCATAAGTCCCTTGGAATTGTCTTATATCATTGTATTGCTGAGAATAGGTACGTCATTTACAGTTGATCATTATCCAATATTGCTCTTCCTGTATATATTTCTGGTTCTGCTTACTTCACCTTGCATCAGTTCATGTAAATCTTTCCAGGTTCTTCTGAAATCAACCTCCTCATTATTTCTTTTTCTTTTCTTTTTTTAAAGCAATTGGGGTTAAGTAACTTGCTCAAGGTTACTCGGCTAGTCATTATTTATGTGTGGGTGCTCATTTTCTGAGGCCGGGACCCATCCCGGGTCATCCCGATGCTGGGGCCAGTGCTCTTACTCACTGCACCACTTAGCTGCCCCCTCCTCATCATTTCTTTCTTTCCTTCTTTCTTTCTTTCTTTCTTTCTTTCTTTCTTTCTTTCTTTCTTTCTTTCTTTCTTTCTTTCTTTTTTTTTTTTTGCTTTTTGGAGGGCAATTGGGGTTAAGTAACTTGCCCAAGGTCACACGGCTAGGTTTTTGTTTGTGTGTGCATTAAGTGTCTGAGGCTGGATCCAAACTCAGGTCCTTCTGACTCCAGGGCCGGCACTCTACTCACTGCGCCACCTAGCTGCCCCTCCTCATCATTTCTTACAGATAATAGGATTCTATTGCAATAATATGCCACAAGTTACAGACTCATAATATAAGAGAGTAAGAAATATACTCATAAAAAATTATGGTGTTGTAGAAGACGAGACAATAAGGTAAAGTGCTATATTACAGCTAGGGGGTGCTATGGACCAATACCTAGAAGTATTCAGCCATCTGAATGACAAATCAATTAGTCAGGCAATAAATATTTTAAAGTACCTACTTCATGGCAGGCACTGTGCTAAACTTTAGAGATTTGAAAATTTTCTTGTTGTTCAGTCATTTCAGTTGCGTCTGAGTCCTCTTGACCCCATTTGGTGTTTTCTTGGCAAAGATACTGAAGTGGTTTGCCATTTCCTTCACCAGCTCATTTTAATGTGAGGAAATTGAATCAAACAGGGATAAGTGACTTGCCCAGGGTCATACAACTAGCTAATAAGTGTCTACGGTCAGATTTGAACTTGGCTCTTCCTGACACTAGGCCAAGCTCTCTATCCACTGCACCACCTAGCTGCCTCAAACAACAACATCTACCAGATGCTATACTAAATTTTAGGGATTTGAAGAGAAGAAAAATGATAGCCCATATCTCTGAGGAGCACACTTAGCCCCAGGTTGTCAATCCAATACCAAAATGACTTCTGAAATATCAGCCACACCTTAGGCTCTATGGCTGCTATTGAGGGTCACTTTCTTTTATTAGTGGTGAAGTCTAGAGTTTGGATATAGATTTATCCAATCAGATCATAGCTCAGCCCTCATCTTACTTAAGCTTTTACCTACTTTAGGTCCTTGATACATTTCAGTGAGGGTCATTTACAATGTACAGCCCTTTAGAATCATGATCTCTGAAGTAAACACAAAACAAAAACATCCAGCATGGCTACTTTCTCCCAGGCCATGTATGATCATTCTCAGGTTCAAGCTCAACTTCCTCAAAAGTTCTGCCAAGCAAGCCCAAAGCCCAAGAACTCAGTAATCCTTGCTGATACTCCCATGGAGATCTAGTCAGGCATCCATCCCTAGGATTTCTTACTCATTAAATAACCTTTGAACTGCAATGTTGAGCCAGTGACAGTAATGTAGGAAGTCAGAGTTCTGCTATTGGTCTGTTTCTCTCAAGGCATCTAGGGCTTGGGGTGACCAGCTGAGCACTGATTCTCTTCTTAGTGGAACTTTGCCCTTTAGTCTTTGGGCTCTTTTTTTCAAGTTTTATTTAGATGAACGCCTGCCTCACCCTTTGCACACTAGCAAGTATGAGAGGTGGGGAGTTTTCTGCAGTAAGTAAACTGTCTATGTATCTCAGTCCTGTTGAATCAGACAAACAGGAAATAACATGCTGATTTACTTTAGTGGAATATGGTTTTGTCTCATTCAATTGAACACCTTTTAAATTGAGCACCCTTTGGCTTTTTCCTGATATTGTCTTAACTCCAGAGCTTTGTAATCAGGCCACCAGGATCAGTCATAACGTGGATGAATTATAGTTATAAGAAAATTTTAGAGGTTAAAATCACATTCAGCTTGGTTCTGGGAATAGGGTTGAGGAGTTCAAGGAATGGTGAAAGTATACTAGTAGCAAAATTATCCATGAATGAACAGTGAAGTCTCAGAAAGTACTGTAAGGGAGAGAGGTGGAAAGGCAAACTATGACCAAAGCCAGGGAGAAAGATGGGTCTAATACTTGTGAAATCCAGCATGTTAGTAGAAGAAATGGTATTACAATCAAGTGATAAAAATTTCAAAGGATAAGTTGATAAGTAATGATGGTAGAACCAGGGAATGGACTTTTACAGTGAGCTTCTGAAGGCACTTTTCTAATAAGTTAATATCCACTCAAAACTGTATCTCATGAGCTCCAATTATGTGTTTACTTTTTCTTGGCAGTCAGTTGATACAACACTTCAGAGTAAAGGCATTTAGTGAATTGACAAAGTAAGAAAAGTAACAGTATAGTATTTTTCCCAGAAACATCTCCCAGAAACATATATACCCATTATGGAACAAATAGAAATACTAGGTGTAACTTAAGACTCAGTGTCTCGAAAAGGTTAAAAAAGGGTAATACAGACCATGTCAGACCTTGGAGACCTAAGGATCAGTTTCTCTCTTTGCTCCTTGCCACAACCAGGAATTACTCCAAGAAAACCTGACACAGTCATATCTGTTATAGCTGAGTTATTTCAGTCATGTCCAGCCCTTCATGACCCCATTCTCGGTTTTCTTGGCAAGGATACTGGAGGGGTTTGCCATTTCCTTCTCCAGATCATTTTACAGATGAGAAACTGAGGCAAGGAGGGTAAAGTCGGGGTAAAGTGCCCAAGGTCACACATCTAGTAAATGTCTGAGACCAGATTTGAACTCAGGAAGATGAGTCTTCCTGACTCTAGGCTCTGTGCTCTATGCATCATGGCACCACCTAACTGCTCACATTTGTGTTTAAACTGCCCCAAATACAGGCAAAGGAGGTTTCCTACAGTTCCTATATAAATTAAAGGTACAGGGATATGCAGTTTTGGATAACCACACTGACTGGGCTCTCAATCTTGGCATAAAAATGATCAAAGCTGAGAAAGGCACAATAAAGAAAGAATTCAAGGGAAACAGAAGGGTTTAAATCTTTATTCATTGTTTTCTGTCAGTACCTCTGCTTGGCTTCAACTTCACAAACATTGTGCTTCCCCCAGGATAAATTGATCACCTGAGATCTCATCACCATGCTTATTGACTTTAGTTTGTGAAATTCAGCAAATCCTCAGCCTCCTCAATTGTCTCTCCCCTCTGTTTTGAAGACTGGAGAAAGGAACAACAAACTCCCATCAAAGCCTGTAAAGCCAAGCATGAGCGGCTTTCCAGAGGACTGCTTCTGTGAACAGCTTTTAAGGTTCTGATTACATAGTATAGCAAACGCTCTATTTATTCAATAACAAACCAGAGCAAAACATTCACAGAAAATCAAGGTACAGCATTCACATTACAACTTATCACAGAAAATCAAAATTCATCACTAACCATGTCACAACTCAACCACTTATCACTAAAATGGCCACATAGTTTTCACCAACGTAGTCATATAGTTTTCAACAAAGTGCAATTATTTAGTAACTCAATCATTCAACCATTCTTAAGGAGGTTTGCCTCCTTAAGGGACGCTAAGTACAAAAGTCAAAGCCTTCCATCCATGGGTGCAATTAAATTATAATTTCATCAGTCACTATTCAGTACCCTCTTAAGGGGTAGTAGAAAGTACAAAAGCCATCCACTCCTAGGTCACAAGTAAATCACAATTTCATCAGTCGCTACTCAGACAATTTCATCAGTCACTACTCAGTATCCATGGAGAGGTCTTTTCATCTTGACTTGAGGGAGGTAGCTCCTACCTGAATCCACTAACTGTCACCTGGGTTCAAAGGCAGACAGTTCCCAATTCCTTGTCTAGCTTTCCATGCAGTTCCTACTCCACACTGGAGCTCACAGTGTCCAGTCCATCTCAAATCCTTCACAGTCTCTGTTCCTGGGAAGACAAGGCTTAATGAAGCCACAATAACATTCATTCACATTAACAAAGCCACAACAACATTTGTATAAAATACCAGCACCACAGTCAGGCTTCCTCAGTCTTTGGCACCTCCAGCTGGCCCTTGTAAGTCTTGACACCACAAGTCCAAGTTCTGTGTCAGTTCTCAGTTCTCATTTCTCTTCTCAGCTATTCTTAGTTCTCAGTTCAGTTGTCAGCTCTTTTCTCTCTCTCCAGAACTAGCAGCCCAGCCTCCAGATGTTGGCTCCCAGAAGTTCTCTCTCTCTGTCTCTCTCTCTGTCTGTGTGTGTGTGTCTCTCTCTGTGTGTGTGTCTCTGTGTCTCTCTTTCTCTCACTATTTCCCTCTGTCTCTGTGTCTCTGTCTCTGTGTCTCTGTCTCTGTCTCTGTCTCTGTCTCTCTCTGTCTCTCTGTCTCTCTCTGTCTCTCTCTCTGTCTCTGTCTCTCTCTGTCTCTCTCTGTCTCTCTGTCTCTCTGTCTCTCTGTCTCTCTCTCTCTCTCTCTCTCTCTCTCTCTCTCTCTCTCTCTGTCTCTGTCTCTCTCTCTGTCTCTCTCCACCCCCCCATGGTAGCAGCTGTTCTGCCTCCATGATGCTTGCCCCAGGAAATTCTGTCTCAGTTCTCAGTTCTCATTTTTCTTCTCAGTTCTTCTCAATTCTCAGTTCAGTCCAGCAGGAGCAACCCAGCCTCCAGATGCTCACTAAGAAAAATTATCTCTCTCTCAAATTTCATTACCATTACAAAGCCTTCCTTTGTAGAGGATTCAGAAGTTTTCAGATATCTTTATTTTCCATCAGCTACTCTTCTTGGTTTTGATTCTACAAACATGTTCCCTAGCTGTGTACTCCCTCGTGTCTAGTCCCCTTTCTGCTTCCTTTTGTACATTTTCTTCCATTATTAGATTGTAAGCTCCTTGAGGGAAGGTACTGTCTTTTTCTTAGTTGTATCCCCAACATGTAGCACCTTGAGTGGAACATAGTAATTAGATACTTAGAGTTAAGGGGGTGGCTAGGTTGCTCAGTGAATAGAGCACACACCCTGGAGTCAGGAGGACCTGAGTTCAAATCCAGCTTCAGACATTACTAGCTTACTAGTAATTACTTACTAGCTATGTGACCTTGGGCAAGTCACTTAACTTCAATTGCCCTGCATTCTTCCCTCCAAAAAGAAAAAAAGATTTAAAATCATTGAAAAACTTTTGTGGGGTCAGAAGGGACCCATTTTGTTGTAGAAAGGAGGTGGCATGAGAGAGGAAGTGGTCATCAAACAGTTCAAGTTGTATAAGGACTTTGAAGTCTAAATACCATCTGGTACAAGTGCAAGTCCAATGACATAGTAGAACTTTGCATGTTTTGTTGTTATTGTTAAATTGTTTCAATCCTGCCTGACTCTTTATGACTCCATTTGGGGTTTTCTTGGGTAAAGATCCTGGAGTTGTTTCCCATTTCCTTCTTCAGCTCTTTTACAGATGAGGAAACTGAGGCAAACAGGGTAAAGTGATTTGTCCAGAGTCACACAGCTAGTAAGTGTCTGAGGTCAGATTTAAACTCAGATTTTTTTTACTCTAGGCCTAGTGCTCTATCCACTATGCTGTCTAACTGCCCTAGAGGTAAACATGTGTTTCATATTTGCTATTCAACTCTTTTATTTTGAGGACAAGTATAAATAGGAAAGACCCTCTGAGCTTTGGTTGTGTTCTTAGAGATTATAGTAACCAGATACTATGGCGAATCAAGGTATAGGGAGTGACATTCCAAAGGCTTAATGGAATCTCCTATGGTCTTGTACTGGAACTTTGGGGCCCTGACAATGAGGTTGACAGGGATGTCCCATAATCAGTGGATAGTGACAATTAGAACCCCATTCCTGGTCCACAAAAGGGAGATGTCACCAATAGTAAGGTTGTAATTAGAGAAAAAGGTGGGACTGGAAGGAACGAGAGTTCAGGCTGGGGCACAGAGATGTTTTTCTTTGGTGGATATAAGTAGGTAGCACAGTAGATAGAACACCAGACCTAGGGTCAGGATGACACTGAGTTCAAATCAGAGCTGATTTGGTACTTAATGGTTTTGTGACCCTGGGCAGGCCATCTGACCTCTGCCAGCCTCAATTTTCTCATCTGTCAAAAGGGGATAATAAAAACATCTACCTCCCAGGGTTGTCATGAAGATAAACTGAGCTAATATTTGTAAAGTACTCTGCAAATCTTAAAATTTTATATAAATACTAGCTGTTATTATTATCTTGGTGAGAACTCATTCTCCTAGCTGAAACTAGTGTCGTCATGCTATGGAACTATCTGGAAAAATAGCTTGAACCCGGGAATAGGAATACTGAGCACAGTTTGTGAGAGTCTTGCAACACTGAACGATACTGTTAATGGCAACATACCGTTTTGAGGTTGCTTGGGACATTGGGGCCTATGAAATGAGCCTCACAGACCCTTTATAATTCCCTCCTATTGCTTCATTCGTGTTTTATGATTTGAGATTGCTCTTATACTTCTGATCAAAAAGGGAAGGGCTGTAGACCAGTTTAGATTAGTTTTGTTGCATATCTTGGTTAATTTATTTTTGAATGTGCCCATTTTTACTGCACCCACAATCCAGTGTGTTGTGGCTATTTAATGTTGACATACCTAGATATTTCTTTAACATCCTGTCATGAGAATTTTGTGGCTCTATCACTTGATAAGAAGATGGGTCAGCCCCAATGAAGGATAAACTGAAGGAATCTGCCTTTTGGCTAGGATATGCTTCAATCCATTCTAAAAACAGACATAATGACTAGATAGTACTTATGTGATTGGACTTTGTTACACTGGTTAAAAGCCATCTGAAAGCTAAGATAAGGATCTAAAGGTCTGGATCATATGGCCATGGTTGTTTTCATAAGATTACTTGGCTAGGTGGGTCCATCAGAATTTTCTCACAGGAGTTCTTATATCCCAAATGTCTCTTATGGTCCTACTAGGGGGGTGACTGTCCCCCTAGGGAATATTGCTTGAGGAGCAGAAGGATTGAGTAAGTGCTTGGAGGTTACATGTATTTTAAGGGTTAATTTCTGGCATCATCATCTAACAAAATGTAAAGTGTAGGACTGCTACAAAGCAACTTTCCTCCCCATGCCTAGGAAAACTGGTCCATGGGCCAAATCCCAAAGTACTTCTGACCCAACTCAGGACTCAAAGGTCCATGCCCTAAGAGCTGTGAGAAAATTAGTACAAGTAGGACACCTTCTGGTCAAATTAACAAAATCTTTCTGAATAGTTTATTTGGAAACTTGGTCAACTAACTACAATGTGGACTCTTCCTAAATAAAAGACCCTTTCAAAGACTTTCTGGAGCTCAATTATAACCCAAAACAATGAGGAATTACTTGAGGTAAAATTAATTTCTGAAGCTTGACTGATGTTTACCCTAAAAGCAGATTCTTTTTTCACCAAGTTCCCAACATAAAATGTTTAAAAGACAACTCCTTACCTTAGAAAGGAGGAGGTGAGATTGAAAAGACTGACCTTGTTCTTTATGGCAGGAGTGATTGAGTACTAGAGATCTTGGTAGAACCTTTGCAAATTGCATGAAATATAGACAATTCTTTGTCTAAGAAATCAAATTGCTAGAGGTTTTTGTTAGAAAACCAGTTGGTTGGTGGATAGTCCCTTTAAAAAATTGATTTGTTATGCAAGTCAGAATTTAAAAAAAATTTATACAGCATTGAAAAGGGAATACAATATATATAAATGACAAAATCTCTAGAGATAGAAGGGGTAGATCTACTATTGCTACTTACTTTTGCCACAAATCAACATCAATTGCTCCCTGATGGTTGGAATATGGGTTGGAATGAGGAAGGGTCAACACCCTCCACTTGCACCTTGCACTCTGGAAGAAGTGACAAGGGAAAAAGAGGAGTCCTCAAAATCACATGAGTGATTGGCCCACTTTTTTTAATAGCTGAGGGGAGGATCAGTTGATTTTCCTCCAGTCATGTATCAGGAAGCATATTGTACTGACCAGTATACCAAGCTTCTACTCCTGTGCCACAAATAGAAGGAGATAGGAAATATATAACTTTATTTATTTATTTGTTTGTTTGTTTGTTTGTTTGTTTTTAGTTTTCAGCATTCATCTTCACAATGTTTTGCATCACAAATTTTCTCCCCATCTCTCACTTATCCCCTACCCCAAGATGGCAAGCATACTGAATACCCCTTCCCCCAATCTACTCTCTCTTATATCCTCCCCCAACCCCCCTTACTTTCTTGTAGGGCAAAATGGATTTCTATACCCCATTGCCTGTATATCTTATTTCCTGGTTGCATGGAAAACACAATTTTTAACATTTATTTTTAAAAGTTTGAGTTCCAGATGGAAATAGGAGGCAGAATTCATTTTAAAGGAGGTTTCTGCCTTAGGTGGGGCTAGATCTGGGGAGTGAATGGGATGTGTAATCTGTTACATTGATTCTACTTTTACTATGCATTTCCTATCTAATTGTATCATTTTAAAATCATGACCTTCAGAGAATGGATAACTGAAGTAACGTGAAGGGAAGGCAAAGGAAAAACCATAGTTATTTTGGGCATTAGGGCAACCGATATGTTACTAGATAAGAATACTAGATAGTCACAGTGATACAGCAGGGGGGTAGAGTGTGGGTTCATTGACAGCCATGTGCACTAAGATCCTGACTACTGACAGAATCCAGACTTGTTATACTTGCTACAAATGGAATATTATAGTTTGCTATAACTTAAGACTCTGATCTTTTGGCAACAAAGCTGCTGTGCTTTTCTGGGGTTGTCTTGTGGTGGTTAGACACTTAGCATTTCCAAGTACTCTGATGATCTCTGAGCACAAAATCAGAATGTTGAGAGTTGGAATAAGGGTTCTAGTCTCAGTTTGGCCACTTACTACATAATCCCTTGATATTCTTGGGTCTTAGTTTTCTTATCTAGAAAAATGTTCATGAAACAATATTTGTCTTACACCCACTCCCCAATTGTAAGACTCTATTGAAGAGAAGTTTATAAAGTACTTTTTAACCATAATATACTATACAAATGGGAACCAATATTGTTATTATTACAATTATCTTGTTTATAAAAAGATGTTTTATTGATGCTTTGCTTTACATCCTAATTATCTCCCAATCCCATTAAACCTTCCTTTGTGACAAAAAATCATCAAGAAAATAAACTGAACCAGAAAACTTTTCTACTAATGTATACAATATTCTCTCCTAGTAGGATGGAAGTTTGTTTCATTATCTGTTCTCTAGTACTTCAATTTTCTTTCTTTTGCTAAGAGTTTACTTCATAACAATTTGGAACTATTCCCCAAAGCTATTTAACTGTGTATACTCTTTGACCCTATGGATCAATACCAATTGTCTTGACTTTTGTCTTGCCACTGCATTTCAATGACTGGAGGAGAGAGTGAGGATGATAACTTTTTGAAGCTCTGTCTCAATTAAACATAATTCGTGAGTAAGTCAAGAAATCACCTTTATGATGTCATTGAACTCTTTGAGAATGATGGAAGAACAACAACCCAAAAGAGATTAAAGAAGAAAGGAATCTATGGTACAGAAATATTTGTATCAACTCTTTTTGTGGTGGAAAAGAATCAGAACCTGACAGGCTGCTTATCAGTTGGAAATGGAATAATGGGAAATGATGAATGACATGGTACAAGAAAATCCTGGGAAGACTTGTACAAATTGTTGCAAAATGAAATGAGCAGAACCTGAAGAACAATGTACACAGTAACACCAATAATGCAAAGACAATCAACTTTGAAACATATATTTACTCTGATTAAAATAATGATCTACCAAAATTTCGAAGAACTCATGATGAAACATACTATCCACCTCTGGGTAGAGAACTGATAAGACTCTGGATACAGATTGAAGGATATTTTTTCTCATTCTTTTTCTTGACTTTTTTGTGGAACAAGAGGGGAACATGGGTAATGCCAAAATTTCTTTTGTATGATTATTGTATATTTGTACTGGGTTTTGTTTTTCTTGTCTTCTCAGTGGGTGAGGGAGAGGGAGAAGGGAAGGAGAAAATCAAATCAAATCAAATTTTAAAAGAAGGAAATAAGAGCCCACTGCTTTTTACTGATCTTTTCATTGATATTGTTGTAGTTATGCATATGATTTACTTAGTTTTGGTTATTTTGCTTTGAATTAGGTCATAGAAATCTTCCTTAATGCTTTTAAATTCCTCATATTTTTCACTTCTTACTGGGCAGTGATATTCTATTGCATTCAAATACCAAAATGGAAGGGGTAGGGTATAGGAAAGGCCAGGCTATCCAATTAGTGCTTTACAGCACACCACAGCTGCTGGAGTCTGCAACTTTAGCTCTGTAATCCCCTTAACCCCTCTGCTGCCAAATCTCCTGAGGTTTGAAAGTTCTAGTTTTAGAAACATTAGTTTAGAGTCCTGGAGGGGCAGAAACATAGTGTGGTAGAGGAAGAGAGGGGGCTACCCTGAGAGTCATAGTGATCAAAATTCAAATGAAACCTGGGACAAAGACCGGAAGGATGACCACAGCTCTAAGGACTCTCAGAGAACTCTTTGAAACTAGAAGTTAATCATACTAGGAGTTGTCCATCCAGATAACATCATGAACATGACAAAAAGAAAAAAAAGAGATAAAAGAAGGATAGAGACAAAACAGGAAGAGGAGAAGAAAGGACAAGAGGAGAGGAAAGGTGAAAGGACAGGAGAAGAGAAGAAAGGAGAGGAGGGGAGGGGAGGGAAGAAAAGGAGAAGAGAGAGGGGAGAAAAATAATAATAATAGGGAGAAAATAAAAGGGCTTAAAGATTTCCTTACAATCCAATGAAACTTTTAAATCAAACTTCCCAGGAGGTTTAGGCATTTTCTAAGATAACTACAGTCCAGAAAAACAAGTGAAGTACAGGATAATTTTATTCTACCCATTAAATAATTAAACGTGCTTAGTCTCAGAGCAAGGACAAGGAATCGAAAAGGAAGAGAGTTCCCAATCCCCTCCTCCCCCTAAAGGGTCATGGGGAGAATGCTAAACTCTGATGCTAAATTTGAGTCAGACCAAACACACACCTTGGGAAAAGGGGACATTAATCTGTCTGGTTTGGAAGGTGTGAGATGATTCTTTAGAGACAAGGGACGATGAGATTACCAGGAATCAAGAAGAATGAAGAAGTATTTGTGTGCAGAAGGAGAGGCAGTAAAAATTGTAGAATTTCTGCCTGCTGTGAGGGAACAAGGGATTCCTGGCTGGAACCAAGAACAGGAGAATGTAAGAGATCAGGTGAGATACATGCACACACATACAGACACATATGAATTATATATGAAATGCTATATGTGGCATTTCTTTCT
This sequence comes from Gymnobelideus leadbeateri, assembly GCA_011680675.1. Taxonomy (NCBI): domain Eukaryota; kingdom Metazoa; phylum Chordata; class Mammalia; order Diprotodontia; family Petauridae; genus Gymnobelideus; species Gymnobelideus leadbeateri. The sequence continues at coordinate 24,458 of WOXC01004942.1, forward strand.
ATATGTATATACACATATGTGTATATGTAAGGATTTATTTTATAAGGTATTAGGTTTAATTCTTGAGAACTAGGGTAGAATCTGGTTGAATTTTCAGGGGGAAAAACATTTCAATTTAAGCCGCATCTGTCCAAAGGGACCTACTATCAGTACCATCAAGAATCCTTATTAATAAATCTAAACCCAGGGTGGTCTGTGGGTGTCCCCACCCTCCTCCTTCTCCTGAGAGTTGGCAGGGCTCCCAGCTGGGGGTCATGTGTCCCTGCCATCCTGGCAAATTTACAAGTGTACTGTGGCAAATTTACAAATTTATGAGCCTGCTGTGAAGTGGGGAAAAAAAGCACTTGGTCTACAGAAATGGAGACGAGTGAGCTCCAGTCCTTCTATGGGGCAAGTTCATCTTTTCTCTCCAAGCACCCTTACCTTTTGGGGGGATTCTGTTAAGATACTCAGAAAGCCTCCATCCTTATCAAAGGCTGCAAAACAGATTTTTTCAGGGGTGGGGGCAAGGCAATTGGGGTTAAGTGACTTGCCCAAGGTCACACAGCTAGTAAGTGTGTCAAATGTCTTAGGTTGGATTTGAACTCAGGTCCTCCTGACTCCAAGATCAGTGCTCTATTAGCTGCCCCAAAGCATATGTTTAAAACATACATTTTAGTAAAAGTCAAAATCCCTTGATAGTTGTTCCTTATTAACATTCTTACATGATTTCCCCTCCCCCAATGACTGCTGAGTCTCAAAATACATTCAAGCTTAAAATGCCTGACATCATTCAATGGAGGGCTTAATTCCATACATTTTGCATAAGTACTCGAAATAAGAATTGTGCCTATGTAAAGAAGACTGAGATTAGATATTTAAAGTAAACAGGAGGCTGAACATGTATGAGGGAGAAGATGGTACATATGCTGTGACTTGCCTCAATGAATCTAGTCACTAAGCCAAGTGGATAAATTTTCCAATTTGAGTTAAGTAATTACAAAAGCACGCAGAGGCCAGAAACCCACAATGCCCCCAAATGTTATGCATTGCAACATTTCCTGTAAGGTTTGGCAGAACTTTGGAGAGAGTGGCATGTTTTGTAGAAAAATCAAAGTTGTGATGGCTGCCTATTGGCTTTCAAGCTGTAGCATGCCAGTGGACACCTTGAATTCTGCAGATTAAAAGGTTTGCTTTAGTGTAGAGGGAAAAAATGCACACAGGCTGTTTTCTCTCCTTCCCAGGAATTGTGCCACCAAGGATGAAACATTTACATTGCTCTCACGTGTCTGGAGCTCTATTCCACCACTCTGAAAGACTGAGCTGAAGGGCAACACGGGCTGAGGTTTCTGAATGAACCCTGCCACTGATGGCAGGGCTTCCTGGCATGTCACATGATAGCAATAATAATAGCCATAGTTACTATTTATATAGAGCTCATGACATGCCAGATACTATGTTAAGTACCTTACAATTATTATCTCATTTGATTCTTACAAGAACCCTTGGAGCTAGGTGCTATTATTATCCCCATTTTACAGATGAGGAAACTGAAGCAAACAGATATTAAGTGAGAAGCCCAGGTTCTCACATCCAGTAAATATTTGGGGCTGGATTTGAACTCTGACTCCACACCCAGGGCTCAGTCCATGGAGTCACCTAGATATCTCTGTAAGCAAACAAAATGAGAAGAAATGGGCAGGGGAGAAAGGAGTTGAAACACAGATGTGGTATACAGAAAGGGGCTAATGTGGCTTATTTCCATAGTGTCTGACCACATGTTTAATCTTGAAGCATGGAAGGCAGGCTTAATGTGCTCAACTGGTGCTGAGATGATTTGGGAGCATGGAGAAAACTTTTTCCTCCCTCAATCACACAGCAGTGCACATACACATACAAGACCTATAACTAGATATATGAATGCTTCCAGATTTGAAGTAGGAAGGTTATACTTGATTGCATGCTGCCGTGGGGGGAGGGGAGAAGAAGGGGGAAAATTTTGAATCTCAAAGGATTGTGGAACTGAATCTTGTAAACTAAAAGTAAACAAAAAATTAACAAAGACAAAAAATAAAATAAAGATGATAGCACCAAATGAATGAATGAATAAATAAACAAATAAATAAACAATTAAAAATAATAAAGTTGGAAGGTACTATGGGGGTTTAGCTTATCCAGTAGTTCTCAAACTTTTGTTTGTCTAAGGACTCTTTTACACTCTTAAAATTATTGAATATCCCCCAAAGAAAGATTTTGTTTATGTGGGTAATATCTATCAATATTTATCATATGTAGAAATTTAAATATCTTAACATTATTTTGAAACTAGTTTTGTCCTCAAAGTTCCCCCAAATGGTTTCAGGGACCCCAAGGTTCTCTGGACCATACTTTAAGAATGATCGATCTAGTCCAATCCCTTCCTAGAGATTATAGATGGAGAAACAGGTTCAAAAAAGGTTAAAGAGGTTACCCAACATCACACATGTAGTAAGTGGCAAATCTGGAATTTGAACCTAGAACTGATGAAAAATCCAGAATTCTTTCCTCTGTACCATGCTGTGAAAGAAATGATTATTAATAACCAATGATTTGGGTAGATTCAGATTTCCTTCTTTTTCTATTATCCTCAAGACCTCAATCTCTGAAGGTTGAGCTAACTTTTTCTTCTATCTGACTCCACCTAAACTTACATTGAATCTCTAGTCTAAGGTGAATTCCACTCAATCAAACTTGAGTAGAGAGAAATCCTTTTGTCTACATTGCTCAAGGCTGGGGGTAGTCTGGGTATAGGGATAGTCTCTCTGTCCAAGAGTGACATGATGTCACTCTCAGACCCTCATGGGGAGTGAGCTCACTTCTCTTTGTAAACTCCACCCCCCCATTAATTGTTAACTAATCAGAGTATATTGCCACCCTCCGGAACATATGTCTTCTAAAAGGACATGAAAGCCATGAGCCCACCACCATGATTGTCTTTGGTCTAAGGAAAGATGACCAAATGACTATCCTTTTATTAGAATGCTGACATCATTTAAAAAAAAATTTAATTGCCCAGAAATTGTGTCTTGAACCTTTTTAAAAGACTACATCTGCCTCTCTTCCTACATTCTGAAATAAAAGTAGAGTAAATTCTCAACCATCCAGTCTTATGCAGATTGTGGAATCTCTCTTCTGGTCATTGACTTTTTTCCTTTTTACTTCTATCTTTGCCTTCAGTCTGAGACACTCAGTGAAGATGGTTCTAAAAAGTGGATAAGGACAGGGCTTCCCCTAAAAGAATGTCTGACAATGCTGCTCCTTCCCCACCTAGATAAAATGCTAGCTGTTGCATCCCTGGTGAAAGCCTGAGACAGTTTGTTTGGTCCAGTTTCCAATGGTCTTTTGCATGGTGGGTGAATCATATTTGTATACTGTACATCACTGTATTGATGGTTGACTGATCATGATGGTCTGGATTATCTACATTTGGTTATGTTTGGTATAGAGTACATTTCATGTCATGCATATTGTAGCCATCTCCTGCTCCCTGGAATATGTAGAATGTATTTTTGAATCCCCAGTATAGGTACTTATGGAATATTAAGAGTTCTAAAAGGAGGATTCCAGTGGCTGGATCCTCTATAGTGGACTTTTGCAAAGATGTGGATAAGAATTATGTTAATTGAAAAGACCAAGATAGGTTGTTAGGACAGCTAGGTGGCTCAGTGAAAAGAATAAGGGATCCAGAATCAGGAGCAACTGAGTTCAAATTCTGCATCAGACATTTACTACCTGTGGGACTCTGGGCAAGTCACTGCACCCTGTTTACCCCCATTTCCTCATCTACAAAATGAGCTGGAGAAGGAAATGGTAAGCCACTTTAGTATCTTTGCCAAGAAAATTCCAGAGAGGATTCTGGGAAGATGGCAGAGTAGGTCATAAAATTCCAAGCTTTCTAGATTTCCCATACAAATAAGATAAGATAGCATCTCAGGGCAAATGTAGAGTGGTAAAAATTAACAAGAGTTGGGGCAGAACATTGGTCCTCCTGGGACAACCAGAGAAGAAAAAACAATCCCAGGATCAAGGTATGGTTCCTGTGAAGTGTAAATACCTTCAGGCTACTTCTATCATAACAGCGTGTGGTGAGCCCTGGGGCTAGCTGGTTTGGGAGGTAGCCTCAGCCTCAGCCACAGAAATTTTCACCTCCTGGACAGTGTAGGGAGATAATCTGAGTAGGGGAAGATTGAAGGAACCTCTACTGAAAAGGGATATTAGGCCCAACTATGATGCTGAGACATGGCCCTGGGTGAGAAGGACCCAATACATACGTGGTGAGTGCAGAAAAAGTGGGGTGGGACACTGCTGACTGTGGGCACTTAGAGGAGGGTTTCTTGGTTTTGGTTCAAGGCTAGAGGGGAGAACTGAAGGAAGATCTGAGGCCAGAGGCCACCATCCCCCATTTCCTGGACCAGACATGATTATAATAATAAGCTGCTACAAATTAAAAAAAAAAAGAATGAGCAGGCATAGAAGAAAGTTACTATGGGAATAGAGAAGACTAGGGTTCATTTTCAGAAAGGATACTGAAGCAAAAAAAGTCTCTCCTACCCCAAAGAGTAATGTCAAATGGTCACCTGATCAAAAAAGATTCACAGGAGAATTTTAAAAATTCTTTAAAAATCAAATGAGATTAAGGAAAAAATAGAAAAAAAAGTAAGAACAATCCATGATGAAAAACATTATGTAAAGAAAATCAACCAACTGGAAAAGGAGATCCAGGATCTTTTTATTATTTTTTTAGCCTTTTGGAGGGCAATTGGGGTTAAGTGACATGCCCAAGGTCACACAACTAGTTTTTGTGTTAAGTGTCTGAGGCCAGATTTGAACTCAGTTCCTCCTGACTCCAGGGCCAGTGCTCTATTCACTGCGCCACCTAGCCACCCTGAGATACAGGATCTTAAGGAAGAAAACAACTCCTTGAAAATTAGAATTGGGCAAGGGGGAGCCAGAGAAGTTTTGAGAGATCAAGAAATGATAAAACAAAATATAAATAATGAAAAAATAGAAGAGAATGTGAAACATCTTGTAAGAAAAACAACTGATCAGGAGAACAAGTCAAAGGGAGAAAACATAAATACAATTGAACTACTTGAAAGCTATGATCAAAAAAGAATTTTGATACAATAATACAAGAAATAATTGAAGAAAATTGTCCTGAAGTGTTAGAACAAGAAAGGAAAGTAGAAATAGGAAAAAAAATCTACCTATCACCACCTGAAAGAGATCCTATGAGAAAAACCTACAGAAATATCATAGTTAAATTCTGAAACACCCAACTGAAGGAGAAAATATTATGAGCAACAAGAAAAAAATTCAAATATGATGGAACCACAATTAGAATTATACAAGACCCAGCAGTAGTGACACTAAAAGACCACAGGTCTTAGAACACTATATATCAGAGAGCAAAAGAACTGGGTTTGCAGTCGGAAATATACCCAGCAAAGTTAAGCCCAATCCTGAATGAAAAAAAGGACATTCAGTGAATTACCAGACTTTCCAGATTTTGTTGCAAAAATAATGTGAACTTAATGGAAAAGTTGAAATACAAGATCCAAGAGAAATATAATGTACACATAAAAGACTAATTACAAGGGACTCAATAAAGACAGACTGATTTTTTTTGGAGGGGGAAAGTAGGGCAATTGGGGTTAAGTGATTTGCCCAAGGTCACAGGCTAGTAAGTGTTAAGTGTCTGAGGCTGGATTTGAACTCAGTTCCTCCTGATTCCAGGGCCTGTGCTGTGTTCACTGAGCCAACTAGCCACCCCTGTTTGCTTTTTATGTGAGGAAATATAAAACATATGTCTAAGATTGTTATTAGTAATTGGGTAGTTCAAAAGAAAGATTGGGACAGGCCTGAGTATGATGTGATTTTGAAAAGTAAAACTATTTAGGAAAAGGTGGAAAGAGGGACTGTCTTATACAAATGAGGTGTGAAAGGAAGAACTGACACAGGAATTAGATGGGAGAGGAGGGCTGGTAGTTCTGGAACCCTATTTTCATTAGGGATGGATTAAAAAGGGAGTGTGTGTGTGTGTGTGTGTGTGTGTGTGATAGGAAATGGGGAGAAGATTACTGAGGGATTTTTAGAGGGAATTTTACTCACATTAGATTTTGGTTAAAGAGAAAATTATATATATATATATATATATGTTATATATATTATATATATATTATATATATATATATTATATATATATATATATATTTAGAAGGGAATAAAAGCCTTTTAAATTTATGAAGAAAAAAGGTGTGGGAGTAGGATGGGGGGGTAAAGAAAGATGTTTCCATTAATAGGAATTGAATAAAGACAGAATAGCACACACACACACACACACACACACACACACACACACACACACATTTGGAAGGTTAACAAAGTCTTCTAAACTCAGATCGAAATGAGAGAATAAGGGAAAAGGATTGGGGGAGAGGATAAAGGAGGGATCTTTGGAGCGGGGTAGGTTAGGTAATAGGAGGGCAAGGTAGTGGGCAGAAGTAAAGCAAAGGATTCAGGAAGGATAAGAAATAAGAGATACACACAAACATAAAATAAAGATCAGGAGTAGAATTTATTAAGGGGAAAAAAGCAGGTGTAGTAATCATTATTTCAGACAAAGCTAAAATAGATTTAATCAAAAGAGAAAAACGGAGGAACTGCACCCTATGTCAGTCATATTAATCAATATTGTTTTGATTCTAAAATTTAGGCTATTTAACATAACTAGATAGTGTAAGGTTGGAATACTGCTGTAGTGTAGAAAATGATGAGTTGGTGGACTTAGAAAAATATGGAAAGATTTGGACTTAGGAAGGAACATATCTATCCTCAGAGAAAGAGAGGACAAACAATATAATATGGTCTTACATAAATGCATATGAATGTATATGTCAATATATGAATATGGTCATAGATATCTAAGTATATGTATTTTAGTGTATGTATGTGTGTGCATGTGTGTATTTATGTGTGTGTGTGTGTGTGTGTGTGTACGTGTGTGTCGATACATGCTTAATTGTAACCTCCTTGGTGGAGGAAAAGGAAAAAAAGAGCAAAGTAAAAAGTGCACAACAGAGAACAAAATAAAACTCACAAGAAAGCAAAGATGGACAGTGAACACAATGTGTAGGATTTATTACATATTCTTGAAATGGAAATTTATTGGTATATATTTTGAATCTTCTCATGTTCTGCTGTGCACATGGCAATGCTTTTTTTTTCTTATTTTGTATTCAGGGTTTAGTATTTAAGTTTGTACTTTTTCTTTTTGTTTTCTTATTGTGTGTTTAAGGCTTAATATATAAAGTTTAAAATAAATTAATTAAAAAACCAACAACAACAAAAGAAAACTCCAAAATGGGGTCATGAAGAGTTGGACACAACTGAACAAGATAAGTTGCCATCTCTAACATTAAAGTGAATACCTCTAGGAAATCATCTATCCAATCCAATGAAGTTTCAGTATTCCCTAGTGCCTAGCACAGTGCATTTCACAAAGTAGGAATTTAATAAATGTTAGTTAAATTCAAAATAGAATAATACACTGATTTTGTTGGACACCACCTCCTATCCATCCTTGTTTTCCATGCTGGTCATAAGTCTGAGGGAAGATCCAGGTGACTTTTTATTTTCTGGCTTTTGTACTTAGCTCACTAAGGAGCTGCTTTGTTAGCCCAAGTCTTTAGCACTCTAAGACATTTAAGTTTCGAGGACAGTTTAAGTACTTCTTGAGGAAAAAACTAGCCTTGATTTTGTGTAGTACATTGTTGGGGGGTTTTTTGAGGGTGGAAAGTAGGGTGATTGGAGTTAAGTGACTTGCCCAAAGTCACACACCAGTGCTGTGTTAAGTGTCTGAGGCCAAAATACGTTCTTGTAGGCGTTACACTGATACAAATCTTGTCATGGGAGATATTTATGTGACTTTTTGTAGGAAAGAAAACCCATACATACTTACATACATCTATATGTATACGTATATCTTTAAAGTTATCTACCTATGTGTGTATATACATATATATGTACTTATATATGTATATCTGTGTGTATGTACTATATATGTGTTTGTGTGTGTGTGTGTATGTATGTGTGTGTTTATATTCTCTTGTTAGCTAACTTTTTAGTCATGTCTTTTGGAACTAAACTGGGATGGTAGCCACAAAGTCCTTTCCACTTTCATGGAAACTGCTTATAAGAGTCTAAGTTCTGCTAACATAACGTTCAAGAATTGTGGACCATTTCCCCACCCTAGTGAAGCCCTGGGGCAACTTCATCTGTAATTCTTGTTGACTTATGTAAAATATAAGACCAGACCTCTTTAAGAGTTCCTATCTTTTATGACACTTCACTTCACGTAGGCTTAGAAAACATTGAGTAATTTAAGAGTAACAAGAGTTACCTCAGATTGTTTCTTTTCTTGGGGTAAATAGGATTCTCAGTTTTCTGCAGTCCGTATCTCCTGCTGATCTGGTCATATTTTAGCCTGTGGTTTGGAAGGGTAGCTCTTACTTTAGGTATCTCTGTTAAACAATGCATTAAGGAATCCACACATATTTGTTCAATTTTTATACTGTGATATATTCAGTCCCAACACTGGGCTAGACAGTCAAGGAATGGGGTAAACTATAAGCAAATTATGTTACCTGCTCTATTAGCTGATTGGAGGAAAACAATCTTATCATAGAAATACTTCAAGGATCCATGATTTCAGCAGTGTATATGGTTGTAGTAAATTGGGTTTTGTGGTCTTACTATCCATGCCATCATGGAATCACTCTGTCTCTGTAAGAGCTAATATTGTGGAAACTCAGAAATGTACCCCACCCTGACTCTATACCCCATCCAGGGCAAATTACTAATTACTTCTCGCTCTACCCTAGCTTGGTAACTATGATTAGAGCTGCATGTGTGTAGAGAGAACCCAAGGGAAACCTCCATCTGGTTCATAATAAATGGACCCCTAGTAAAAAAAAAAAAAACAAACCAAAACAACCTTATAACTCAACCCCCTTGAAAGCTCACATTTGAACATTCCTCCAAATCTGGGGTCCATACTGCCAGACTGTTCCCAACAGTACCATTTTAATTATTCTAACCCAATTCCTACCCTGCCCTACCCTGCACTAAACACTCTGCTGTGTATGTAACCCCTGTATGGTGACTCTGATGTATAGATTCCTCTGCATTAACTAACCAGGGGAGTGTTTTTCCTCCTCCTCAGTGGTCATTGGGTTAGGAATACCTTAGACATGAGCTGGAATCAGGCCTGTGACTAGGCTTTTATAGTGGCTACACCTACCTGGCCGACTGTTCTGTGCCATGGTAGAAAGTAAGGTCCAGGGGTGTCTAGGTGGCACAGTGAGTAAGAGCACTGGCCCCAGTGTCAGGAGGACCCTGGGTCATTCAGGCCTCAGATACTTAACACCCACACAAAAATAACTGGCTGTTTAATGTTGGGCAAGTTACTTAACCCCAATTGCTTAAAAAAAAGAAAGTAAGGGCCAAGGGCTCAAAGCTGAACCACATGAGCCCTAGATGGGGCTTCCTTGGGGAACAGAACTGAACAGTATTCTCTCTCCAATAAAGGAAATTTGCAATAACTCAATTACCTATTAGGGAGTTTCTAAGAGTTGCTATGGCTGAAAAAATCATCATGTCACAGGTAATGGTAATGATCCTCTTTGAACCTAGATAGCCTGTCCCTTGGACAAACAAACATACCACTTTTTGGTCAACTCTGTTGTTGTTTGTCCTTTGTTCTTGAAGAGGACCATAACATCAGGAGGAGGATGCCATGCCTTGCAAATGAATTGGATTTTAGTGAGGTAGAGTTGTGTAAGGTCACCAATATCACTTTTTCCTCTCATGCCAATTCTATACTTCCCAACAAGGCACTGGTAATACCTTGAGTAACTGAAGTCACCTCCATACTTTAAAGGAACTAGATTAATGCAAAGCTTAATCAAATCTAGAAAATTTTCCAAACAACCTGATAATTGAGTCTAAAGGAAGTTACCTAAATAACCTCATAGAACGTATGCCATTGTTAGGTGGTATTCAAATTACTAAAATTTCATAATCAACCTAATGGAGATATAGAACATCAGATTTTGGGTAGAGGTAATTGATGGTGTATGGAGAACTTCTAATATCTGGCCAAGAGAATGAAACACATCCTTGTGGTCCAGATGGAAGAAAGTTTCTCTCTCTCTCTCTCTCTCTCTCTCTCTCTCTCTCTCTCTCTCTCTCTCAGATAGAGAAGGCAGTTAGCTCTGAGGATAAGGTTGAGAAAGCAATCAGATCTGCAGAAAAGACTGAACTCTTGGTGCTAAGAACTTGCTCTTGATAGTTCTGCTGGCATCTTAAAGAAAAGGATGATATTTACCTCTCTTCCCCACTTATTAAAAATAGTATCTTGGGGGCGGCTAGGTGGTGCAGTGAATAGAGCGCTGGCCCTGGAGTCAGAAGGACCTGAGTTCGGAGCCGGCCTCCAACACTTAATCCACACAAACAAAAACCTAGCCGTGCTAGCCTTGCTAGCCATGTAACCTTGGGCAAGTTACTTAACCCCAATTGCCCTAAAGGGGCGGCTAGGTGGCGCAGTGAGTAATAGCGCCGGCCTCGGAGTTGGGATGACCCGAGATCAGATCCAGCCTCAGAAAATGAGCACCCACGCATAAATAATGACTAGCCGTGTAACCTTGAGCAAGTTACTTAACCCCAATTGCTTAAAAAAAAAAATAGTATCTTGCAGTAGAAGGACATAGCCATAGAAAATATATGCTTGCATGCATCCTGAGAAGGAAGTTGAAATATTCTTCTTGAACTCCAGTCTTTGTTCCTTACATGTGGAAAAGATCATAATCTCCAAATCTAACCTTCCAGACAAAAAAAAAAGATGGCTAGCACATCATCAGCTTGAGAATTGTCATATGTCTAACTCCAAGTTAAAGAAATCCTGAGTTTGAGAGTTCCAGGCACTAAATCTTCTACAGAGAAAAGATGTCCTGATTTTTCCTAATTCTTAGGAAAGAAGGGCAACAATCTTCAAGGATCCTAGGGTATATTTTGCTTGAAGTAAAAGGTCACCAAGTATGTCATTTGAGCCAGATTCTTGAGGCAATGGAAAACTGTAGCCAACTGGAAGATTAACATGTATTACAGAGACCAGGACTGGTCAGCCCAGAGGAGTAATGTGTTCTTCAGGGAGAAGTCCTCTTGAACTCTGCTAACTAATCAACCCAGCCAGGATGTCTCCCCTTGTGAGGAGTAACATGGAGATATTATGAAAAGACATCAGATGTCCTGCAATATTGGAGGTATAAATTATTCCTTCTTGCATGCTTTTCTTGGCCACATGATGTTCCCTGCTTATCAGTTCTCTGTGTGTCTACTTTCCCAACTGATATTGACTATATTTTGTGGGAGAATGTGCCCAAGGTTTACAGGGTATGTGTTATAGTTTTTTTTTTTTCTATGCTATTTAGTAAAAACTTTTGCTTTGATCTAACTTCATTGTCTGACTATTGAAAGGTAAATACATAAGAGGGGCCTCCTGAGATATAACTTTAAGAGTGTAGTTCCATAGAACCTGAGATATTCATTGTTATTTGATTATCATCATTTCTTAAAGATGTTTAAGGAATACAAAAGATTCACCACAACAAGTGTATTGCCAAGGCAATATTCACAGCACCAATGGTGACTATGAATGTGCTGGCATAGTTCTGAATTGCAAAATATAAAAAAAAAACCTCTCATTTAGAAGACAGACATAAAACATTTATTCAGATACCAGAAAGCTGAATCTCAACACCAGAAAGTCAAATCCATCATAGACACAAAGAAAGGTATAAACAAAAACACTGTAGAGGGGGCAGAGCCAAGATGGCAGAGTAGAAACAAGTTGGTGCTTCAGCCAACACCACTTCAAAATTACATAAAAGGGGACTCTGAACACCCCTGGAGCTCTAGAACCCACAAAATGACACAGAGAAGCTAACCTCCCACTGAGGACAGCCCGGCAGCCCAGCAACCCAGCAGGGAGCAGCCAGCACAACACTCTGGGATCCACTTGAGCCAGAGGCTTTAGCCCCAGGGCAGCCAAACCATCAGCCAGCTGGAGGGACCCCAGAATGCCAGCAGCTGTGGCATTTGCAGAATTACCAACACATAGATGCCTAGGAAAAAGTGAGAGGTTAGTGCCCTATGGACTTTGGGACCAGTATTTGAGAACAAGTCAGCTTCTTCCCCTGGGGGCAAGAAGCCACTGAGGAGCTGAGGCACAGCCACCATTTTTCAGCTTCAGCTCCTGGTCTGTGAACTGTAGGGGGATCCAGCAATCAGTCTTTGGGGTAATTGCTCTTTCTTTACCCTTCTTGGATCTGGATTGCAGTCTGGGGTGGAGGTCTTGGGGTGTGTGACCAGCTTGTCAGAGTGTGTGGGGGCTTCAGGAGGGTACCAAACTAATAGCTCCGGCAGTTGAGAAGACCACAACATTTGGGATGGAAGCACCCCTGTCTGGTGGCAGAGTCCTACTGTGGCAACAAGCCCAAAAGTCAAGTAATTAAGTGGCAACATGCCTAGGCAAAGAAAACAAAATAAACAGAAAAACTCATCATTAGACTCCTATTTTGGGGGCAAAGAAGATCGAAGCATGGGACAGGAGGAGGATTGTGAGGTCAGAAATCCTGCACCAAAAGCCCCAAATGAAAATATGAGTGGGTTACAGGCCATAGAGGACCTTAAGAAGGATTTAAAAACCAAATAAGAGAAGTGGAGTAAAAATTGGAAAGAGAAATGAGAAGGATGCAGGAAAAGTATGAAATGAGAGTCAACAGCCTGACTGAGGAAAATAACACCTTAAAAAATAGACTAACTCAAATGGCAAAAGAGGCTCAGAAAGGCAATGAGGAGAAGAATGCCTTAAAAAGATGAATTTTCCAGATGGAAAAAGAATTTCAAAAGCTCACTAAGGAGATTCATTCCTTCAGAATTAGACTGGAGCAAATGGAAGCTAGTGACTTTATTAGAAATCAAGATGCTTTTAAGCAGATCCAAACAAATGAAAGAATAGAAGGCAATGTGAAATACCTCATGGGAAAAACCACTGACCTGGAAAAGAGATCCAGGAGAGGTGAATTTAAAATTATTGGACTACCTGAAAGCCATGATCAAAGAAAGAACCTAGAAATCATCCTTCAAGAAATTCTCAAGGAAAACTGCCCTGATGTTTTAGACCCAGTGGGGGAAATAGAGGTTGAAAGAATCCACAGATCATCTCCTGAAAAAGATCCCAAAAAGAAAACTCCTAGGAATATTATAGCCAGGTTACAGAATTCCCAGATCAAGGAGAGAATACTACAAGTAGCTAGGAAGAAACAATTTCAATATTGTGGAAACACAATCAGAATAGCACAGGACCTGACAGCTTCTACACTGAGGGATCAAAGGACATGGAATATGATATTCCAGAGGGCAAAAGAGCTGGGATTAAAACCAATAATCACCTACCTAGCAAAACTGAATATCTTGTTTCAGGGGAAAATATGGTCATTCAGTGGAATAGAGGACTTTCAAGCATTCTTGAGGAGAAAACCAGAGTTGAATAGAAAATTTGACATTCAGACACAAGAAGCAAGAGATGCTTGAGAAGGTAAACAGGGAAAAGAAATCAAAAGAAACTTATCAAAGTTGAATTATTTATATTCCTACATGGAAAAACAATAACTGTAACTAATGAAACCTTTCTCAGTATGAAAATAGTTCAAGAAGGATATATGGGCATATGGATACATATGTGAATGTGTGTATATATGTTTACAGGTATACATGGATAGAGGGCACAGGTTGAATTTGGTGGGAAGGGATGATACTTAAGGCATGAAGTTAAGAGGTGAGAGAGGAAAGTGGCAAGAGGAGACAGGGAGAGACAGGGTAGGGTAAACTATCTCATGTAGAAGAAGCAAGGGGAAATAGTTGCAGGGGAGGGGAAGAATAAGAAGGCAAAGAGGCAAATCCATATTCTCATTGAATTTGGCTCAGGGAGAGAATGTCATACATACTAAATGGGATATCTCACCCTGCAGGAGAGTAGGGGGAAGGGGTTTGAGAGGAGGGATCATGGAGGGGAGGACATCCTGGGGGGAGGGGAGGTTGGAAGTACCCACTTTCAAAGAGGGACAGGATCAAAATAAGGAATGGACCAGGTGGGGGTGGGATGGCTGGGAGGGAAATATAAGCAGTGATTTGCAATATATCTACTATGGTAATGTTTTGCATAGCTATACATGTACAACACATAATGAATTACTTATCTTCCCAGAGGGAGTGGGTGACAAGGGAGGAAGGGAATGGATCTGAAATTCGAAGTTTTAAAATTAAATTTCTCAAATACATATAAATACTATTATTAATACTATTTTGCATGTAATTGGGAGATAATATGTGCAGAAATTGGGGCACAGTGATTCACCTTGCCCTAATGGTAAAGTCGAAAGGGGTATGGGAGAAGATATGGGAGAGAGCAGATTGGATGAAGGTATATCTTGTGGGACTGCTATTCTGGGGTGGTGGGTAGGGGGAAAATGGGGAAATATTGTAACTCAAAATCTTGTGGAAATGAATGATGTAAACCAGAAGTTAATAAAGCATTTGAAAAAAAAAAAACAACACTGCAGAGAGCAACACCATCCCAAATCCTTCCCACAAACACTCACAATACTAGTTATCTGCTTACCTGTGTCCTTTCTCTCCCCGAGCTCTAAGTGTTCTTATTCCCAGCTTCTTTTCAGCTCTGCTCCACACTTCCTGCTTCACCTGTTCAACAAACTCTTCCCAGTACAAGCTCCATGTGATTATATTTAGCCTATTAAGGGGCAGCGAAGATTTTCAAATTCCCTTAGGTCTATTAAAGGGCAGGGATGATCTTCAAATTAACGTTACCATTACACAAGAAAGCCAAAAGAATTTTAAAAAAAGTATCAGCCAGCAAATATATGATGTTTGCCAAGATGTGAAACTTGGTAGGTGAAGGCAATATTAGTTTAAAGTAAAAGGCTTTTTTCAAAACCTGAAAGAGATAACAGAATTTTAGGGACTATGGGAGGAAGAAAAATGTTAGTGTGTCTCTGATTCTATTTATGTTTATTAGTTATTTACATATTTGATTTTTATTAATAAAAATGTATTTTTCTCCCCCTTACCTCCTCCCCAATTGAAAAAAAAAGAAAAAAATTCCTGTAAACATATATGTAATCAGACAAAAGTAATTCTGAATCTGTGACATAAATTATGAAGAAGTAGAGTGGAGAAGTGCAATTCATCAAGCTACCTTAAGTTAATGGAAATATCTCTGAAGAGCATTAATTTCTTAAGCTATGTCTATACTCACCTAAAAATCTTCTGACCTATGGTTTGGTTTTCTTAGTGGATCAGGAGGAAATATCTCTGACTGCTAGATATGATTCTGATTGTACGCTGAAATAATTGGCATTCATTTTTTTCAAGCAACATTATGGAAGAACAGAATGAAAGATTATTAATGATATAGTGAAATGCAATTAAAGAGAACATGAGTCATTGGAAAACCTGGTGGGAGACCAAGCTAAGTCAAATCATCACAAATATATTAGTAAATGAAACTAGAATGAGAACATGTAGATGTAAAATGGAACAGATCTTTGGTGTTTATCTATCTATATCTATCTACATACATACACACAATCATGCATATGTGTGTATATATGTAGTATGTGTGTGTTTACCTTCTTATCAACAATATCACATCAATACCTAATATATGAGAAGTAGCAATGGTGACCTTAGAACATGAATTAAAGAAGAGTAACTAGACCTGACAAAATACATACAGAAGAAATCTTTATGGCAGGAAACATGATTTTAAAAACAACTCATGAAACAATTAACACAATCTCTCAAAAAGAGAAAGATTATATTAGGATAGAAGAGATCATATTATTGTTCTCAAGAGGTGACTAAGACTTAATGATATACCCACCAACCAATATACCTTATTTATTTTTTTTTGAGGGGGGAAGGCAAGACCATTGGGGTTAAGTGACTTACCTAAGGTCTCATAGCTGGTAAGTGTCAAATATCTGAGGATGGATTTGAACTCAAGAACTCCCAATTCCAGGGCCAGTGGAATTGGCTGCGACATCTAGCTGCCCCCAATATATCTTATTTCTAATTTCTATGAGAAATACGTGAAAGGAACAAACTGGCTAGGCTATTATAGACAATTTCCTATAACAGACCACATGTTGGTAGTAACTCAATTGACTGAAAAAAACATAGAGAATATAAATATTTACTGTTTATTGATTACTAAAAAATTTGACTTTTAAAAGTAAAATACAGTTTTGAAGATTTGATTGCAGCACAATGTCTCATGTATATATGTGAAGATCATACGAGATTCCTTAATAAATTCAACTGACATAATGTTATTCAATTATCCTTCATTAACAATAAGTGAGGCTCTCAGAGACTATGCTTATGAAAGATGAAACTTGCCAATATTATGGAGGATGTTCTGTGCAAAATCCAAATGGAAGAGGAACTTTCTATCAGTGGCATAGGTCTTCAGAAGCTCCTGCTATGAATGAAAGCATATTAATTATTGGAAGCCTGGAACTTTATTGGGCTTCTTTAATAGGATCAATCATTAATCAAAAGAAATTGGCCTTAAACATTCACATTTAGGGAGGAAAAAAAACTAAGTGAATGAACACCAATTAAAACATAGAATTGGATGTGTAGTCCATTGAGTTATCATTCCATCAGTTCATATATCTTGGACACATGCTATAGGTGACAATGATCTGGTCCCAGGGTTAAATTGGAGAATTGTAATGGGATACATTGCATTTGGGGTGTTTTATAGTACTTCCAAGGATCTTGAGATGCTCCCTGTGACCAAAGCCCATCTACTGAAGATAAGGATTAAGGATTAACATCCAGTGATGCTATGTGGTTATTAACCATGTAATACTATATCAGAAGGATCAACATTGTAGATTACCCAGAAGTCAATGAAAAGAAACATGGTGGTTGTTAGTAGGCTATAGCATATTACCAGTGAAGACTTGTGCTTAAGAAGTATCACAATGAATCAGCTATAAAGGACCTATGAAGGAAGATGATATCTACCTCCAGAGAAGGATAAATAGAAGTTTGTATAATGTGTGTGTGTGTGTGTGTGTGTGTGTGTGTGTGTGTGTGTGTGTGTAATAAGGCTTTCTCTAGTATAGAGTGGGGAGGACTGGAGGGAAAAAGACAGTTCAGAAATTAAAAAGAAAAAAAATTAAAATAAAAGAAGCATCATAATAGAACTCATCAAAGACCAATAGTGGGGTATAGAGGAAGGACTGTTTTGACATCAGAGTCAAAAGATTTGTATTTAAATTCCAGTTCCAACATTTACCAGCTCCATATAACTTATTCTCTCCACCTCAATTTTTTTATACTTATACACGCTTTACTAGATTTCAGTGTTTGGTAAACTTTAAAGATGAGCAGAAAGGACAGTGCGTTGATAATCTAATGAGAGCAAGGAGTAATCAAATGAAGAGCTTAAATGCTCTGTCATACACAAATGTTCAATGACCTGGTAGAAGGTCTCTAGAACTCTGGGAGAGCCTTCATAGAGGATTTATGGAAGGATAACATCCCACTGAATGGAAAGACCCAGATTCCCTGGTGAAAGGAGTGACCACACTGATTAGAACATAGTATCCAAATTTAAGGTTTATGAAAGGACTTCCTCCCAGTAGTCATTGAGTTAGGTAGTACAAGGATTATTATCTCATTGTATATATCAAGAATCTGAGGGGGTGGCTAGGTGTCACAATGAATAGAGCACCGGCCCTGGAGTCAGAAGGACCTGAGTTCAAATTCGGCCTCAGACACTTAATATTTACTCGCCATGTGACCTTGGGCAAGTCACTTAACCCAAATTGCCCTGCCTTCCCCCCTCCAAAAAGCCAAAAAAGTCACTATCCTTCCTTTGCTGAATCATCATCTACTTCCTAAGTATAAGTGGATCTGAAGGCTTTGTTCTGGGAACTTTTTCTTCTCTATTCTTCTTTCTCTACACTTTCTACTTTGGTGACTTCATCAGTAAGTACCCTATGGAAACTCTAAGTACATGGTACTTGGAAAAAGTGCCTTTTCTGTTTCAGTCTAACCACATATGACACAATGCTGAAGGACATGACCACTTTGTAGATAAGGAACAATCCCCTTATTTTCCTGAGTCAGTGAATTTTTCAAAAGGTATAGCACAGTCTCTATTGTCTTCTCTTGCTGGGTGGTGAATATGTTAATACTATCCAAATTGAGCCCATGAAGGATGGCAGAAGAGTTATTCTTTCCCCATCCCAGAAGAAATGGTGACTCTTATATGGGGTAACTAGAGCAAGTGGCAGATAAGGTAAGGCGAGTTTTAGGCCTTAGGTCTGTCTCATTGCTGTTTTTTCTACTTTGCCTGATCAGAGGTGACAAAACATTGTGAGATGGATATCCAACCTTGGAATAAACTATGAGTTCTAGAGAACTGGAAATGCTATGTCCTTTGGTCAAAGTTGACTGGTAGAAGTTTCTCTTTTTTGGATATGAACAGGTTGGAATAAGATTGGAAGGTGAATCCCTGGCCTTGTTTGAGAGAAAACATCTGTTTTGAGGCAGACAGGGCATAACAAGGTGAAATGGATTCTTAAAAATTTAATTTATAATATAGTATAATAAAAATGATAATTGCACATGAAACTGGAAATCTATTGTTTACAACTTGCTATTCCTTTTAAATATATAATAAATTAATCATGTAAATTTCTTTTTTCTTTTTCCTTTTCCCCATCCCTGCCCCACCCTAGAGATGGCTACCATTAGATACATATATACACATATACACACATATATATTATATATACAAATATATATGTGTGTGTATAGACACACATACAAATATACATACATAATGCACATATATGTGTATAATTATTCTATCCTTACTTGTATTTATAAGTTCTTTCTCTGGATACAGATAGTTTTTTTCTTCATATGTCCTTTATTTTTAATTTGTATATTTATAATAGTCAAAATGAATTAGTTGTTCAAAATCATTCTTTTTTTTTTTTTTTTAAAGCAATTGGGGTTAAGTAACTTGCTCAAGGTTACACGGCTAGTCATTTGATTTATGCGTGGGTGCTCATTTTCTGAGGCCGGATCTGATCTTGGGTCATCCAAACTCCGAGGCCGGTGCTCTTACTCACTGCGCCACCTAGCCGCCCCTTTAGGGCAATTGGGGTTAAGTAACTTGCCCAAGGTTACACCGCTAGGTTTTTGTTTGTGCGGATTAAGTGTCGGAGGCCGGCTCCGAACTCAGGTCCTTCTGATTCCAGGGCCGGCGCTCTATTCACTGCCGCCACCTAGCCGCCCCTCAAAATCATTCTTAAAACAATATCGCTCAGGGGTGGAACTAAGATAGTGGAGTAAAAGCAGAAACTTGCTTAAGCTTGTCCCCCAATTACCTCCAATACCTGTAAAAAATGACTCTAAGCAATTTTTAAAGCTACAGAAGCCACAAAATGACAGAGCAAAACAAATCTCCAACTGAAGATAGCCTGGCAGGCCAACAGAAAGAAGTCTATCACACTGGGCTGGGAGTGCAGCACAGTTCCATGTGGGCCATGCCAGCACAGAATGGTGGCACAGATTGGTCAGGAGCAGACCTCTGGGGACTGAATCACTGGCAGCTGTGGTGGTTTCCAGACTTCTCAATGCACAAACACAAAAGACAAAGTAAAAGGTCAGTGGGGAAACTCTATTGGACCTATGTGAAAGAAGAACGAAGTCCAGCCACTGCCCCCAGGGTGTTAGTAACAGCAACTGCAGCAGCAATAGTAGCAGTGGTTGCTTCTGAACCTCCAGGTACACAGATGGTGGGAGGACCAAGCAGCTGATCAGAGGGCAATTGCAGAAATCTCTTTGTTGGCAATAAGGCAGGATTCTCTTGCCTTGCTCTGCTTGGATCTAGGTCACAGTCTTGGGTGGCAGTACTAGGGTGAGGAAGAGGGCTGGTGTGGAAGAGCTTGTGGCAGCTGTGTTGAAGAAGTCGTCCTCACAGTTCTGAGGCAGGTGCTTAGAAGTAGCTCTGACAATAGCTGCACAAAACCCCAGAAATTTGGGACACAGCATTCTCCACTCTGGAAGCAGATTTCTACCATGGAAAGGGTAAAGTCAAGTAATTGGCTGGGAAAATGAGCAAACAAGAAAAGAAATCAGATGATAGAATACTTCTTTGGTAACAAAGAAGATCAAAACATAGAACCAGAAAAAGAAAAAAACAACAAAGTCAAAACTCCTGCATCAAAAGCTTCCAAGAAAAACATGAATGGGTTGCAGAGCAAGAAGATTTTTGAAAATCAAGTAGGAGAAGCAGAGGAGACTGGTGCAAGAAAATCATGAAAAATTAGTCAACAGCTTGCTAAAGGAGATTTAAAAAACTACTGAAGAAAATAACACTTTAAAAAATAGACTAATTCAAATGGCAAAAGAGGTCCAAAAAGTCAATAATAAAAAGCATGCCTTATAAAGCAGATAGAAAAGGAAGTTAAAAAGCTCACTGAAGAAAATAATTCTTTCAAAATTGGAATGGAAAAAGTGGAAAGTAATGACTTTATAAGAAATCAAGATACTGTAAAAGAGATCCAAAAGAATGAAAAAAATGGAAGACAATGTGAATATCTAATTGGAAAAACCACTGACCTGTAAAATAGATGCAGGAGAGATAATATAAAAATTATTGGACTACCTGAAAACCATGATAAAAAAAAAGAGCCTAGACATCATTTTTCAAGAAATTATCAAGGAAAAGTGCCCTGATATTCTAGAAACAGAGGGTAAAATAGAAATGGAAAAAATCCACTGATCTCCTCTTGATAAAGATCCCAAAAGAAAATTTGTAGTAATATTACAGCTAAATTTCAGAGTTCCCAGGTCAAGAAGGAAATATTGCAAGCAGTCCAGAAGAAACAGTTTGAGTATTGTGGAAACACAATCAGGATAACACAAGATCTAGCAACTTCTATATTAAGGGACTGGAGAGCTTGGAATATGATATTTCAGAGGTCAGACAAGCTAGGATTAAAACCAAGAACCACCTACCCAGCAAAACTGAGTATAATACTTCAGGGTAAAATACGGGCATTCAATGAAATAGAGGACTTTCAAGCATTCTTGATGAAAAGAGCAGAGCTGAAGAGAAAATTAGACTCTCACAATCAAAAGAAACATGAAAAGATAATCAGGAAAAAGAAATCATAAGGAACTTATTAAGGTTGAACAGTTTACATTCCTGCATGGAAAGACAATATTTGTAACTCATGAGACTTTTCTCAGTATTAGGATAGTTGAAGGAAACACAGACACATATATGTGTGTCTCTGTATGCACACACACACATACATACATATGTATGTATATGTGTGTGTATGTATATGTAGAGGGCAAAGGGTAAGTTAAATATGAACGCATGATATCTAAAAAATAAAATTAAGATGTGAGAGAGGAATATATTGGGAGAAGGAAAAGGGAGAGATAGAATAGGGTAAATTATCTCACATAAAAGAGGCAAAAGAAAGCTATTACAATGGAGGAGAAGAGCAGAAAGGTGAAAGGCAATGGATCAACCTTACTCTTATTGGAATTGGCTTAAGGAGAGAATAACACACACTCAATTGAGTATCTAATCCCACAGGAAAGTAGAAGGGAAGGGAATAAGAGGGGAGATGATAGAAGGGAGGGCAGATTGGGGGAGGGGGCAGTCAGAAGTAAATACTTTTGAAAAGGGACAAGGTCAAAGGAGAAAATAGAATAAACGGGGGGTGGGATAGGATGGAGCAAAATAGTATTTCACAATATGACTACTATGCAAATGTTTTGCATAACTGCACATGTATAACTATATCGAATTGCTTATCTTCTCAGTGGGAGTGGGTGAGGAGGGAAGAAGGGAAAGAACCTGGAACTCAAAGTTTTAAACCCAATTGTTAAAAAATGTTTTTACATGCAACTGGGAAATAAGATATACAAGCAATGGGGTATAGAAATCCATCTTGTGGAAATGAATGTTGAATACTAAAAATTAATAAATAAATTCTTTAAAAAAACCCAATATTGCTGTTCCTGTATACAATGTTCTCTTGGTTCTGTTCTCTTCACTCTTCACCATTTCATGAAAGTCTTTTCATGCTTTGCTAAGGTCATTGAGCTCATCATTTCTCATACCATAAGAGAATTCCATCATAACCACACACCACAACTTGTTCAGCCATTCCCCAATGAGTGGGGATCTTTGTAATTTCCAGTTCTTTGTCACTACAAAAAAAGCTGCTATAGTAAAATGATTGACTCTTCAGGCAACCTACAAACTGCTTCATGTTCCAATGTTTATCTGAGCCTTCCCAGAGAGTATAATAGTTAATACTAGTACTTGTTTATGCTTTTTATTTCCCCTGTCAGTGTGCACATGTGAGAACCTTTTGTGTTAGGCATTGTGTGTGTGTGTATGTGTGTGTGTATATGTCTTTCCATTTGGACTTCAAGGTTCCTACTCAGCTCTGCTATTTTCATCAGGAAAGCTTGAAAGCCTTCTATTCCATTAAAAGTATACTTTTCCTGAAGGATTATACTCATATAGACAAGATAAGTTATTCTTGTTTGCAAGTATTTTTTTTTCTTTTTGGAGGGGGGAAGGCAGGGCAATGGGGTTAAGTGACTTGCCCAAAGTCACACAGCTAATAAATGTGATCAAGTGTCTAAGGCCAGATTTGAACTCACGTCTTCCTGACTCTGGGGCTGGCGCTCTTACTCACTGTGCCACCTAGCCACCCGTCATGCTTTTTTTTGTTTTTAATGATACTTTTCAGGGAGTTCAATGATGCCTAAATTACCTGTCCTTGACCTGTTTTCCAGGTTGCTTGTTTCTATATACCTTATTTTTTTTCATTTTTTAATCTTTTCTTTTTGTTCTAATATTTCTTGCTGCCTTGAGGAATTATTGATTTCTGTTTGGTCTGTTCTATTTTGGGGGGAATATTACATGGATAAGATTTATCATTTTCTTTTCTAAATTATTTATACTCATTCCAATTTTTCTTCCAGCGTTTTAAATTTCATTTTAAAAAATCTTCTTAAATATATGTCACCTTGAAGTGGATTTGTCTCAATCCCCTCATATTTCAGATAACAGATCGTCTCCAGGCTTCTCTAAGGCAGCTAGGTGGCAGAGTGGCCCAGAGTCCAGAAGACCTGAGTTCTAATCCAGACTCACATACTTACCAGCTTTGTGACCTTGGACAAATCACTTGTCTCTGTATGTCCTAGTTTCCTTAGTTGGAATGTAACAGTTCCTACTTTGCAGAGTTGTGAGGATCAAATGGGATATTTTTATAGTGTTTAGCAAAGTGCCTGGCACATAGTGGCCTTTTCTATGGCTTTCTCTAAGGCTTAGCTTAAATCAAATGTAATGGATGCTATAAGAAATGATGAGCAGGCAGACTTCAGAAAAACCTGGAAAGAGTTACATGAACTGATGCTGATTGAAGTGAGCAGAACCAGAGCAGAACCAGAAGAACATTGTACACAGTAGCAGCCATAATGTGTGATGACTAACTTTGATAGACTTAGCTCTTCTCAGAAATACAAGGATCTAAGACAACTCCAAAAGACTCACGATGGAAAATGCCGTCCACATCCAGAGAAAGAACTATGGAGGACAAATGCAGAAGGAAGCATATATTTGCTCTCTTTTTTGTTTTGGTTTTTTTTTTCCTCAGCGTTCCTCACATTTGTTCTAACTCTTTTATACAACAATGTGAAAATATGTTTAATAAGAATGTATATGTAGAGCCTATACTGTTTCCAAACTTCACAGAACAGATACCTTTAATAAAAGGATTTGTTCTGTGAAACTTGGACTCAGTCAAAAGGCCTCACCCAAGGAACTAGAAGGTCCCATGTGGCCTTGAGACTGCAGGTTCCCCACCCACGTGACATAATAATGGGAGTATGATACATATGTAGACCCTGTCAGTTTGCTAACATGGCATCATCACATGGAAAAGACACTATGGTGCTGGTTCTTGGAGAATCATAAAAACTGGAGCCAGCATGGACATTCTCTGATTACTTCTATTTCACTTATTACATGGTTGAGAAGAGACTTTTTTCAACTGGTGACAGAGCTGGCACTTCAAGGGGGCTTGAGGGAGCATTCTCAACTGAGGGATCAAGGTACTTCCTTCATTAATGGTTTACAGGGAAAGAATCATATTGTAGGGGGAATGGTCATGGAATCTTGACCCATCTTTACCCCATGCCTGAGGCCATATAGCCCCTGAGATATGGCCATGAGTCTTTGGCCTTTTAATTCCTTCCTCTTCATTCTAGGTTCAGGGAGATGAGTTTTCTATCTTGGGAGTTTCAAAGGTTAGGAGAATGAGCCAGAGGCATCCAGGAGTCCAGGAATACAGTCTGGGTATTATAGCCAGCCTAACCTTGACACCATACCACTATGATCTGACCCCTCTCTCTCTGGCCTTTCTACATCTTCCCTTCAGATTTTCAGACTATCCTGAGGTATTTATGGATCTCTTTTCTCTGCCATTAGTTTGATTTTTCAACACTGTTTCCTTACATTCACCCATTTCAGGGGGCCAGTGACTAGGACCAGAATTCCTTTTAATCCCTCTGATTATCTTTTACAAAGAGATATTTGCTTCACATACACAGCAAGACTAGACACACAAACATATCTACCAGCACCTTGGGGACACATTTCCCCTCTATCAATTCAGTCTCTAGTTGTGGGCTGGAGAATTAGGCTCATGACTTAGCTCAGTTCTTACATCACAGTAGTCCCACCAAATTCATATCCAAAGTGGGCACAACTGACTGCTTTTGTGGGCTGGAGTCCCTGACCCTTGCTCCTCAGAGTATCAGTGCTGGGGTAGCTACAATACCTGACCCCTATCCCTGGACTCCTGTATGCCTCTTGGCCCCTATTGGGTTCATTCATCCTCTAGTTCTCAGCTGCTTCTAAAAATAATTCCCTAAGATCCTCCATATGAATGATGTCATCTTAGCAAACTAAGGAGGTCTTCAGATGCTTATTGACTAACTGAGGTAGAGAGGTTTTAAAGACTTAGTCATACAAATGCTTTTCCATCTCCAAAACCAGGTAGGTCTCTTTTCACTGTTGTAGCAGCAAGCACCCCAATATCCCCAAGGTAGCTGCCAATATAGGTTCTTAGATCTGCTTTTCAAAAGGAAAGCAACTCAAAATGGGTTAACAAGCTTACTTTAATCAAACAAACACACATTACCTAGTTCAGGGGAAAAAGGTCAGCACCCCAAACTTCAGAGTTACAGAACTTCAGAGTTACAGACAGGCTTCCAAACTGTCCCAACATTACATACATCAATACCAAATCACAGTTACCAGAGAGGGAAGCATCAACATCTGGGTTTTCAAAGCCGGGGGGCTCTCAACAACGGCTTCCCAGAGTCTCATCTGGTCAAATCACACAACACTTCTCAAAGTGAGCCCCAAAGCAAAGTCTCTCCTCAGGGTTTATATAGTCTTCTCCTGGCTCAGAGATTGTAACAACCTTGACCCACTGCCCAATCACAAAGTATCAAGGTGTGGGCTTTCCTGAAAAACAAGCCTCCCACCACAGGCTCCAGGTGCACTTAAGCTAGGGGCAGGGAAGATCTTTAAATTTGCATTTCCATTACATTCGGCCCCAAGATCTTTCATGCCCATAGCATATACAATTTACATTTGAATTAGCACTAAACATCTCTTAGGTCACATTTTCCAGGTACATAAGAAAATCACAATATAATCTCAAAATACAATAGTTCAAGTCTTCCACTCATGGGGCAAAGTCTTGATTAACTCAATTAGTCTCTTATCTGTAACAATATCTCAAAGTACAACCAGTAGCTTATTCAGTAAAGTCTTACTAAGCATGCCCATAGCATAGACAATTTACATTTCAATTATCACTAACCATCCCTTAAGTCATATTTTCAAGGTACATCTAAAGTTACCAAAGTGGCCACTGGGCCTTAAACAAAGTACATAGCATTTTCACATCAATTCACAAAATACAAAGCATTATCACATAAAGTTATCTTGGGAGGAGGGGGGGTTGTCCTTCCCATAACACTGCTCCAGCCCCTGCTTCCAAGTCCAGAGAGGGAACTAGGCAACAAAACCAAAGTGGGGTCCTTGGGGTCCATGGCACTTCACCCCACCCACCATAGTCACAAGTCCATCCCCCTGGGTCCCAAACTGTGGGATGCAGCAAGGAAACACATTCAGTGCCCCTGCTTTGCCACACAGTCCTTATCTTGTCCTGTGGCTGAACTCCAAACTCCTGGGTTCCTTCTCCTCCAGCAGAAGACAGCAGCTCCTGGCTTCTCCACAGGTCTCCATGCAGGCAGCTCACCATTCCTGCTCTCAGCTCAGTGAAGTTAGCATGCAGGTCTTTCTCTCCTGCTCCATGGCTCCACAGAATCACAGCTACCACAACTGGGAAACAAACAATTATCCCAGCCCCCATACTTTCCTTTTACTCAGCAGATCCCATCCCTCGTCGCCATTTTGTAGCGGCAAGCACCCCAATATCCCCAGGGTAGCTGCCAATATAGGTTCTTAGATCTGCTTTTCAAAAGGAAAGCAACTCAAAATGGGTTAACAAGCTTACTTTAATCAAACAAACACATTACCTAGTTCAGGGGAAAAAGGTCAGCACCCCGAACTTCAGAGTTACAGAACTTCAGAGTTACAGACAGGCTTCCAAACTGTCCCAACATTATATCAATACCAAATCACAGTTACCAGAGAGGGAAGCATCAACATCTGGGTTTTCAAAGCCGGGGGGCTCTCAACAACGGCTTCCCAGAGTCTCATCTGGTCAAATCACACAACACTTCTCAAAGTGAGCCCCAAAGCAAAGCCTCTCATCAGGGTTTATATAGTCTTCTCCTGGCTCAGAGAATGTAACAACCTTCTTGACCCACTGCCCAATCAAAGTATCAAGGTGTGGGCTTTCCTGAAAAACAAGCCTCCCACCACAGGCTCCAGGTGCACTTAAGCTAGGGGCAGGGAAGATCTTTAAATTTGCATTTCCATTACATTTGGCCCCAAGATCTTTCATGCCCATAGCATATACAATTTACATTTGAATTAGCACTTGTAAACATCTCTTAGGTCACATTTTCCAGGTACATAAGAAAATCACAATATAATCTCAAAATACAATAGTCCAAGTCTTCCACTCATGGGGCAAAGTCTTGATTAGCTCAATTAGTCTCTTATCTGTAACAATATCTCAAAGTACAATTAGTAGCTTATTCAGTAAAGTCTTACTAAGTATGCCCATAGCATAGACAGTTTACATTTCAATTAGCACTAACCATCTCTTAAGTCATATTTTCAAGGTACATCTAAAGTTACCAAAGTGGCCACTGGGTCTTAAACAAAGTACATTGCATTTTCACATCAATTCACAAAATACAAAGCATTATCACATAAAGTTCTCTTGGGAGGAGGGGGGTGTCCTTCCCATAACACTGCTCCAGCCCCTGCTTCCAAATCCAGAGAGGGAGCTGGGCAACAAAACCAAAGTGGGGTCCTTGGGGTCCATGGCACTTCACCCCACCCACCATAGTCACAAGTCCATCCCCCCTGGGTCCCAAACTGTGGGATGCAGCAAGGAAACACATTCAGTGCCCCTGCTTTGTCTCACAGTCCTTATCTTGTCCTGTGGCTGAACTCCAAACTCCTGGGTTCCTTCTCCTCCAGCAGAAGGCAGCAGCTCCTGGCTTCTCCACAGGTCTCCATGCAGGCAGCTCACCATTCCTGCTCTCAGCTCAGTGAAGTCAGCATGCAGGCCATTCTCTCCTGCTCCATGGTGCCACAGAATCACAGCTACCACAACTGGGAAACAAACAATTATCCCAGCCCCCATACTCTCCTTTTACTCAGCAGATGCCATCCTCGTCGCCATTTTGTAGCAGCAAGCACCCCAATATCCCCAGGGTGACTGCCAACACAGGTTCTTAGATCTGCTTTTCAAAAGGAAAGCAACTCAAAATGGGTCAACAAGCTTACTTTAATCAAACAAACATATATTACCTAGTTCAGGGGGAAAAAGGTCAGCACCCCGAACTTCAGAGTTACAGAACTTACAGATCAAAGACAGGCTTCCAAACTGTCCAAACATTATATCAATACCAAATCACAGTTACCAGAGAGGGAAGCATCAACATCTGGGTTTTCAAAGCCGGGGGGCTCTCAACAACGGCTTCCCAGAGTCTCATATGGTCAAATCACACAACACTTCTCAAAGTGAGCCCCAAAGCAAAGCCTCTCCTCAGGGCTTATATAGTCTTCTCCTAGCTCAGAGATTGTAACAACCTCCTTGACCCACTGCCCAATCACAAAGTATCAAGGTGTGGGCTTCCCTGAAAAACAAGCCTCCCACCACAGGCTCCAGGTGCACTTAAGCTAGGGGCAGGGAAGATCTTTAAATTTGCATTTCCATTACATTCGGCCC
This sequence comes from Gymnobelideus leadbeateri, assembly GCA_011680675.1. Lineage (NCBI taxonomy): Eukaryota > Metazoa > Chordata > Mammalia > Diprotodontia > Petauridae > Gymnobelideus > Gymnobelideus leadbeateri. The sequence goes on from WOXC01004942.1 coordinate 53,131, forward strand.
CAAGACCTTTCATGCCCATAGCATATACAATTTACATTTGAATTAGCACTAAACATCTCTTAGGTCACATTTTCCAGGTACATAAGAAAATCACAATATAATCTCAAAATACAATAGTCCAAGTCTTCCACTCATGGGGCAAAGTCTTGATTAACTCAATTAGTCTCTTATCTGTAACAATATCTCAAAGTACAACCAGTAGCTTATTCAGTAAAGTCTTACTAAGCATGCCCATAGCATAGACAATTTACATTTCAATTATCACTAACCATCCCTTAAGTCATATTTTCAAGGTACATCTAAAGTTACCAAAGTGGCCACTGGGCCTTAAACAAAGTACATAGCATTTTCACATCAATTCACAAAATACAAAGCATTATCACATAAAGTTATCTTGGGAGGAGGGGGGGTTGTCCTTCCCATAACACTGCTCCAGCCCCTGCTTCCAAATCCAGAGAGGGAACTAGGCAACAAAACCAAAGTGGGGTCCTTGGGGTCCATGGCACTTCACCCCACCCACCATAGTCACAAGTCCATCCCCCCTGGGTCCCAAACTGTGGGATGAAGCAAAGAAACACATTCAGTGCCCCTGCTTTGCCACACAGTCCTTATCTTGTCCTGTGGCTGAACTCCAAACTCCTGGGTTCCTTCTCCTCCATCAGAAGGCAGCAGCTCCAGGCTTCTCCACAGGTCTCCATGCAGGCAGTTCACCATTCCTGCTCTCAGCTCAGCAAAGTCAGCATGCAGGCCATTCTTCTCTCCTGCTCCATGGCTCCACAGACTCACAGCTACCACAACTGGGAAACAAACAATTATCCCAGCCCCCATACTTTCCTTTTACTCAGCAGATCCGATCCCTCGTCGCCATTTTGTAGCGGCAAGCACCCCAATATCCCCAGGGTGACTGTCAACACAAGTTCTTAGATCTGCTTTTCAAAAGGAAAGCAACTCAAAATGGGTTAACAAGCTTACTTTAATCAAACAAACATACATTACCTAGTTCAGGGGAAAAGGTCAGCACCCCAAACTTCAGAGTTACAGAACTTACAGATCAAGCAGACAGGCTTCCAAACTGTCCCAACATTACATACATCAATACCAAATCACAGTTACCAGAGAGGGAAGCATCAACATCTGGGTTTTCAAAGCCGGGGGGCTCTCAACAACGGCTTCCCAGAGTCTCATCTGGTCAAATCACACAACACTTCTCAAAGTGAGCCCCAAAGCAAAGTCTCTCCTCAGGGTTTATATAGTCTTCTCCTAGCTCAGAGATTGTAACAACCTCCTTGACCCACTGCCCAATCACAAAGTATCAAGGTGTGGGCTTCCCTGAAAAACAAGCCT